>VSMD01047795.1:0-38947 GCA_008750895.1 Mirza zaza
GCTGGTGAATATATGTGGTGCTTGTTTTTCCATTCTTGGGATACTTCACTTAGTAGTATGGGTTCCAGCTCTAACGAGGAAAATATAAGATGTGCTATATCACCATTGTTTCTTAGAGCTGAATAGTACTCCATGGTATCCATATACCACATTTTATTAATCCATTCTTGGATTGATGGGCACTTGGGCTGTTTCCACAGCCTTGCGATTATGAATTGTGCTGCTATAAACATTCAAGTGCAGGTGTCTTTTTTGTAGAGGGTCATTGGATCTTTTGGGTAGATGCCCAGTAATGGGATTGCTGGATCAAATGGTAGATTCACTTGTATAGCTTTAAGGTATCTCCATATTGCTTTCCACAGAGGTTGAACTAGTTTGCAGTCCCACCAGCAGTGTAGGAGTGTTCCTCTCTCTCCGCATCCACGCCAGCATTTGTTATTTGGAGACTTTTTGATAAAGGCCATTCTCACTGGAGTTAAGTGATCTCATTGTAGTTTTGATTTGCATTTCCCTGATGATTAGAGATGGTGAGCATTTTTTCATATGTTTGTTGGCCATTCTTCTGTGAAGACCATATTTTTCAGCTGAAATATTCTCTGGTGATTGATTCCATAACAACTCCCGATAGAGAAAGAGTTATGTCACTTAGAAAATTAGAAGTAGTATTTGTCTCTGGGATGAAATCCCTTTTAATAGAGCTTACATCTCTTAAACTAATCTCTGGTGTTTTATTGGATATAATAATGTGAATTTAGGATGACAAGTGCTCAAGAAAGATACATACTTATTTCTCTTATTAGTCATTTGTCTGTGGGCTTATAAAGCAAGATAAATAAATGATTATAGTCATGCTTCACTTAACATTCTGAAAAATGTATCCATAGGCAATTTCATCATTGTGCAAATATCATAGTGTACTGACACAAACCTACATGGTCTAGCCTACTGCACACCCAGGCTATGTGGTATACTCTATTGCTCCTAGGCTACAAACCTGTACAGCCTGTTACTGGACTGAATACTGTAGGCAATTATAACACTATGGTAAGTATTTGTGCTTCTAGACATAGAAAAGATAATGCATTGTGCTATGATGTTACAACAGCTATGATGTCACTAGACCATAGGAATTTTTCAGTTCCATGACCATCTAATGGGACCATTGACTGTCATATATATTGTCCCTCATTAACTGAAATGTCATTATGTGGTGCATTACTGTACTTGGCAGCCTTTTCCCAATAAAGAGGGATCACTGTTATACCAAATAATTGCCTTCCTTTTAAATATAACTTTTTGGGATAAAAAAACCCAAAAAACAAAAATTTGACCTTTTTGAGAAATAATGTGCTACTTGCTCAAGCTAGTCATGCAAGGTGTAATATCTCATTAACTGTATGTAAAATATGATGGTAATAGAACCCCACATTCTCATAAGCATATTATTGAAATTAATTTTACAAAGCATCTGTGACAACGAAGATGAATTTACTGTAAAGCAAACAAAGCTTAAGTTTTAATTTTCCACTTGCACAGGCACTTCCAAGGCCCTGGGAGAGGTTTTGCAATGCATTCATTTGCATTAATTCATGTGAACTATGAATAGCTAATTCATATAACTGTATAAAATGTAGGCTCTACAAAACTTGGATCTGTTTTGTCAAAATAGTCATTATTTGCATAAAAGGAGATAGTGTGCTGCATATGATAGTTTTGATTGGTAATTATCCTAAAGATTGTTTTTAAAATCTTGTTTTTGATACATCTAATCTAGGTTTTCTTAGACTATATAATATCTACTGATATTGTCAATATATACAATGTGAGAAAGCAAGTGAGATAGAAATCAATTTTTATAAGTATTTTATGTAAAATATTTGGTGATATATTCTCCTGTGCTTTTAGATGCTGCTCTAGCATTTGAGATGACGTCCTCTTGCAATAAGAATGCTGATATCCTAAGAGGATAGATTTGTGGTTTTGACTGTTTCCTTCTGAACTACCTGCGTTTTCTGAGAAAGGCCTTGCAGAGGAAGGAAAGACAAAGACTTCCAAATATGAAGATCGAACAAGTGCCCTCCCCAACTGTTACCCTGTCACCCTTCAAGTCCACTGATGCTATTTCAAGATATAGCTGATGAAAGAATAGTGTTATAGTTCTTGTTACATGAATGTGTATTTACTGTTAGTAGATTGTATATTTAAAGTTAAAGATTAAAAGTATGTAAAAAAGAGAGAGAAAAACATTATAAAAGGTCATGTATTCATGCACTGAACTTTGTATGTTATCTGTATAAATGCATACATTTATTTAGGAGTGGGTTCAGTGAGGTAAGTGATAAAAACTAGGATCAGTTGAAGCAAAAGAAAAAAACTAGGATCAGCAAGAGAAAATGTTTCCTTTAACCTACCTATAAAAACACACTTAAAAGTCTTACTTGTTTCTAGGCATTAAGGGGATATGTAACTGTTGTCCATGGATAGATGTGTATCCTTGGTTTCTGTGATTATTGTTGATGTTTGATCATTGTATTATGGTAATCTGGCCTCTCTGCTGATCTTCTAAGAACTGCACTAATGCAAATCTAGCAGTAAAATCTTTTATTTCTAATGACTTAGTACAACTCTGGCAATGGATAGTTCTGTGTATTGTAAGATTCTGGTGCTAATGTTCCTATGTGAAGAGTGGAGAAGGAGATTTCTAGATATATTATGGAGTTGAGTACTGTGCCTCTCAGTGAAAAAAGAGGTATCCAAACAAAATTAGGGAATGGAAAACAGGGTTACCTTTTAATCAGGACTGATTACTCTTCTGTGGTTCCAATTGCTACTGAACCACCCAACTGAAGAGACTTTAGGGAGGGAATGTTCATTATTAGGGACTACACTCTTGTCCATTGGTAGTTTGAGGTTGATATTAGACAGAACCCAGAGCAATTCTTGTCTTCTTATTACCTCAAACACTTACACCTTCCCAAAAACTTTTCACTAAGTTGCAAAGTCATTTACTCACATTCCATACATCTTTTCTAATGCATGGGTCCAAAACTCTTTAGGTGGGAGAGATAAACCAGTTTGGCTCCAGGTTGTTGGAGTCTGGGTTTTTAGCCATGCTCTGCATTTATCATTTTAGAGAATGGTTTTTAAGGGAACCAGAATTTGGGGGTTTTGTCCTAACCAATTAACAGTGTGTTGTTTTTTTCCCCAAAGCCATTGACTAGACCTTAGCCCAAGAATTTAACTAGAACTTTTCTTTATTACTCTGAGCTTAATGTTGAAATTCTGACCTTAGACACTAAGCCTCAAAAAAGTAGGACATTCAGGAGGAGGCAAATAAGGGATTTCAATATACAAGTCCATAGGTGGTGGTTAAATTAAAATTTGATCTTGATTTAAAAGCTCTATCTTTAACCTCCGACTAGATGTTTCATAAGGTTAGTATAGCTGACATGCTGGAAAAAATTAGTGAATTGGCATTAATAGGCTTCACATTAAAATGTTATTATTTTGTTTTTACTTTAAAGAATATTGCCAGAAGACAATGGAAAACAGAAAGCAGCATGGAAAGCAGATAATACTTAAAGTCAAATGGCACTCCAGCTCATTTAAATGCTATTTTTATTTAAGATCAGTGTGAAAATATCAGCTCAATGTTTGAGGTCCTAGGATCAATTACTTTCAAATTTCGGTACTTGCTCTTATTATCTTTTGCCTATTAAAACACCTTGTGAGCTTTAGAATTAAGGAACTAAAAATTATTTACTAGTAGTTCAAGTTGAGACCTGAGGATCATATCTGGTTAGAACCTTGGCAGAACTACCAGGAAAAGATTTACAAATCAGGGTTGAAGATACTGAACCAAAATAATCCTTTTTTTCAGCTTAAGGTGAGTCTGTCTTTACAAGGATATGATTTAGTCACATACTAATAGGGAATATGTGTGGGTGGCAATGGGCTTTCTGTGTGTATGTATACTTTAAAATTAATAAATATTATCTTACCAAGCTCCATAGATGGTTTTAATTTAGAGGCTTATATATAAATAATGCATCCGCCACTGTATGGTATGTAACGTGTAAATTTGAAATAATTTGTTAATTCTTTTCTTGGGAAACTTGATGTGGGGGGGCAATTTAATTTTCTTTGTGTAGTTGGTGATAGAAGCAGCATGGTCATAACATGTCTTATAAAGACTGACTGGTGAAAGTTGTGACAGACCTAGGCTTAGGACCTGGTTCCCCTGATTGGGAATCCCTTGCTTGGTTAGAGCATCTGACTTCCCACTGAAATGGGAACATGGATGCATTTTCTTATGTGACTCTCTCTATTGGTTCCCTTATCTCAGTTGTGCTACCATATAGGTCTGGATTTGTACTAAGCTGTGAGTCAGACTAGACTGAAAAATGTGATTGACTTTCTAAGCCCTTCTTGGTATGACGTAACCACAGGCAGGGAGTTAGAAAGGCACCAGAGCTCTGCTTCTAGGGCTGTAGGCTAGTTTTAGTGAATTGAACTAAATGGATTTTTCTTTATTGTTTTGCATTAAGTGTTTATGCATTAGAAGTAGGTGCTTAATGCTTTATGTGAATAAAAATTATGTTCTCACATTGCTTTCTGAAGGGTCTTATTTTTTCTCTTGATAGCTTCAGACATGAAATAACTTGAAAATATAACATACAGCTTGTTTCTCAACATGCCATTCTTTGAAGTATCTTACCACAAATCTTGATGCCATTGCTTGTAAGTAACTTGATTTAGAGCTTTGTGTTTATAGACATTTGTGGATATCTGATGTTGAATGTATTATACAATGAGAAATTTTCTTTAAAACAGAAACATAAACCCATCCACAAAATGTCATTTTCCTTTATTTTCAGTAAAAAATTATTTTGCCCGTCGTATATCCTCATTTAATTCCTTTATTCTCTACTTTGGCATTCAGGGTCATCTTCTTTAGAAGTGAGGAAGGTTCCAGTAAAATTTTAGAAAATGTATTGTTAGTTAACATGAATTAACATAAAGAAGAATCAGGGAAATGAAAACAACATATCTCAATTAAGCATGCTTTCTGTCCTTAGACTAGGATAGGATCTTGTACCAGTCAGGAGAGCAGGATTCTATGCCAGTTTACCTGCACTCAGCTATCCTACCTACGTTAATCTTGCTGCTAGAATTTGACACCATCCTTTGACCCAACAACAATCAGTTGCTTCCTTCCTCAATCTGTTTTTAGCTGTCTTCCTTGGATCATCACTCTTTTTGTTTACATGTATACTTCTTTCCCTCACTATTTATTTATTTTTTTTAAGTAGAAAAGGCATTTATTGAAAGGCATTAAGTTGCCCCTAGACCCTTGAGAAGGTTAGGGCCAAATTCTGCAGGCACATAGGCAAGAACAACACCTGACGCCTCACTAAATTTTCAGTGTCTCAAAATATTGGAAACCACACCTTATTTATCTACTTTTGTTCCACTTTGTCTAGCACAGTGATTTCTATGTGACAATAGTAATAATAACTCTCTGAAAGTAGGAAAGTTCTTCATATTTTATAGGCAAAGTAATAGGCTTAGAAAGTTTAAGGAATTTACTCAGTGTCAATCAATGATAGAACGATGAGTGTTTAAATAAATATGTGGTCATGGTTACTTAGATCTGGAATTAATTTAAAAAAATTGTATAACATAAATTTTGGGAGCTTAGATTCCTGGAGCTATATGCTTTCTGATTCACTTCCAGAGGAGAAGGCCAGGAGTTCCCCAGCCATTAAACAAAACTTCACTTTAACTGAGCCTAATTTAGATACTGCCATCCCTGAATCAATCACCATACCCAGGAGAATGGCAGAAACTGACGGCACTGGGCCTTGGGCCTCTGTTCAATTCCCTTGCCCCAGGTAATAATGGGAGCAGAGGGAAGCGGGATCACGCCAGTTGGTTTAGGCCAATCGCAGCCTGTGTGTGGAACCACTTGGCTCCTACAAAGCAGTGCAGGCTCAGAATGGACATTGGAGAAACCATCACAGTGCTCACCAGGGGTGGCTGTTTTGAAACTGCAAAAGGTATTCTCCGTTTCAGATTTTGATTGATTCTGCCAAATTGTCTTCCAAAAAGGCTGTACCAATTTATATTCCCACCAACAGTAATTGAAAAAAATCTATTTTCACATATTATATTAAACAGATATATTAAATTTCCACAGATAATATTAAATTTCCATTTTGGCCAGTTTGATGGTTGAAAATTATCTTGCTTTGGTTTACATTTTCTTGATAACTACTGAGGTTACACATATTTTCATATTTTTTTTATTTTTCTGTTTTTTTTTTTTAGCCATTTGAATTCCTTCTGTGAATAAAAGATACTAAGGTGTTTAAAAAAAAAAAAGGTAAAGCAGATTTTAGCTCGAGTATTGGAGATTGTTCTTTGTAGATGTTTTTTTCCTACCAGTGAAAACAAAGGCAAACACCCAATTCAGATAATATGATTTGGCCCAAAAATTATTTTGGAGAAATGCAACCCAGCCAGAAGAATGTATTTTAAAATTACACTTAAGTCAATGGTCTGGTCCCCTTTCTCTTATTGGATCTTGGGAGGAAATAAGCCAATGAGAGATAGGTACTTCTCAGTCCTAGGGTTGAAGGATGAAGGAGCAGCCAATTCTGCCTGGATGGACAGGAGTTATTTAAGAGAAGCTATGAAAAGATCTGAGGTCTGGGGTTGTTGCGGTTGGCCTCACATCCATTTCACTAGGATGACACCGTAACTCCTTTGGCTCCGGCCAGGATTGCCCAGTGCTGCCAAGCCATGATCCTAGAGATGGCAGTAACCCCACTCACTAAGCCATTTCCATTCCAAGGGGGAAAATGCTAAAATCTGTGATCAGTTTTACCTGAGAGGTATCATCTCTTCCTTTTTGTCCATGCATCCAATAAATGGTCTTCTTTTCCTGTTTTTAGGGGTATAGTGTTTAAGAAATGCCTAATTTATTTGAACTTCCCAAGAGTGGCCAAGGAGAATTGTATTATAATAGCAGAGTGGCTCTCCCTAGTGGACATTGTTAGTTAAACACTCTAACTGGGAGCAGAAGAGGTCCAATGCACATGACCTCCACAGTCTCTGTGATTCTACAGGGGCTTCCCTACTGTCAGCAGGTGGTTGGTGACTCAGGTCAGCAAGGCAGAGCCAGTGGCTAGAGGAAGTCTAGGCTGTGGGAGCATGGGGCTGGTGGGGAGGAGTAAAAGAAGCTGGAGAGTTATGAAAGTGAATTTGCCTCAAGAAATGAAACGTGGGCAGATGGGTAAAGGCAGAGTGGCAGGGAGTCTGATGAGGCCACTTCCAAGAATGCCAGTTGAATAAGGGCTCTGAACATCTTTGGAATTAATTGGAAATGTAGTTTTCAAGTATGATGTCTATGTAAGTAGCGAAATGTAAGTTGATCCTCACAATGAATGGAAACTCGAACATTAGTCTGGCATGCGCCACCATGCTGGGTTGATTCTTCTACATTTAACAGAGATGCAGTCTCACTCTTGTTCAGGCTGGTCTTGAACTCCTGGCCTCAAGCGATCTTCCCTTCCTCAGTCTCCCCAAAGTGCTAGAATTACAGGCGTGAGCCACCATGCCAGGCCTAAAATATAGTTTGTTGATGAAGATTTCAAAAAGGTTTTTATTTAAACCTGTAAATTTGAAGCAAATATCTGTTCTTATAATGAATATTGGCTATGAAGTAAGTGAAAGAGTTTTTTTCTTTTTATTATTTAATATAGGAAGGCAGTGCAGCATGATGATTTCATCTCTCTCTCCTTTTCCCAGGCAGACATTCCCAGAGTCCTTTTGTCTTTGTGCTATTATTTTTTCTTTCTTTGTAGCAGCAGCAGCAGCAGCAATTTTTACATACAGTTCTTGAGAGGGAAAAATGCAAGCCACTGACCCTGTGTGCAAATCCAAAGTTCCTAGGGGACAGGCAAGAGGAGTGGCATTAATAGGAGGCAGAATTTTTACAGTGGCCAAATAACCAATGAATGCAGTCTGCAGGATTTGTTTCTCAGATTGCACCCTGAAAATGCAAGGTTCCCAAAGTTGAATGAACTTATGTCTGTAAAGTTCCAGAATTACCAGAACATTCGTGTAACGGTTTAATTGGCTTTTGAGCCTGCAACCACATTGAGGGGCAGTATATCACTTTAGCCAGTATCTATATGATAATAGGAGAAATCATGAGATACTTAATCTGCACTGGTTGTCTAAAAAGTTAACATTAAAGTCAATTTAGATACTACAGTTAAAAAAATATTTTGGTTAGGTAATTCAGTTTATATCTTTAAAGTTTTATCGATAGCCAGATTTCCCCATAACTTTTTTTGCTTTAAGCTTTATAAGTTTTTTTAAAAGTTCACTTTGTAAATGTACCTTGTTCTTTAAGTTTTCCAGTGAGTATAAAAGAGCATGTCATTAGTGTCTTCATTTGGTTTGTAATGATCTCATTTTATTTAAATGCTCTTTTAATGTAGAAGAGGAGGTTGATTATGGATAGGAATTATTGGAACCACCCATTTAAAGATTTTATTTGCATAAATATCTAATGACCATAAAAATTTGAGGATAAGAACATGTTTACTGCCCTCTTTTGTACTCATAAATAGCCTATAATCCAGCATCTTTGCTGCTGATGAGGAGAACAATCCCTAGCTGATGGTGTTTAATTAGGTAATTAATCTTCAAATTTTTCAAGTAGTTTTAGCTTGGAAAGAGAAAATAAATCTTTTTCTTGCCTTCTCTGAGGAATTGGCTTCTTTTGCTTCAGTAAGTTTGGGTTTCTCTTCTCTTCAGCTTTCCTCAGATGAGCTTCCTCTTCGGAGTCTCCTTCTAGGGAAATATCTGTGAGGAGGAAGGCGATCTCGTGGCCAGTCAAATGGCTGGAACGGAAAACGGTGGCTGCACTTTGGAGGAAAGAAAGGTCTGATTGGAAACCTAAAGTAGATTCTGGGTCTTCTCGGTGGGAACGGGAGGAAAGGAGGCCTGCGTGTCCTTGTGATGGGCTGGACCCTTGTTACTGGACTCCTCGTGATGGGGGGAGGGGTGAGTGTGAAGATCTGGCAGTCCGTAGGGTCAATGTCATTCTGTGAGCCTCCAGAAGGGGTGGATGCTTCTTGTCCTGCGGGGAGGAAAATACAAGTCAGGAAACAGGCCTGGTACAGAAGCAGAAGGGAGATAGATATTCAGGGTGGTGGCAGGGAAGAGAGAATGAGAGACGTCTCAAAGCATGTGTGAAAGCATCGCTCAAGTTTGATAAAAGGAAACACAGACACCCCCTGTGACCCAGCATTTACACTCTGGGGAGTTTACCCAAGAGAAATAAATGTTTATGTCTACAGGAAGTTCAAGGATGCTTGTAGCAGCCTTATTCATAATAGCAAGAACTTGGAAACAATCCAAGTGTCCATCAGTAGGTAAATGGATGAGCAAACTGTGTACTCATACAATGAGACGGTATTCAGCAATGACAAAAAAGCCACTAATACGGACAACAATATGAATGAATCCTGTTAGAGACAGGTGCAGGCTGGCAGTGCTAACCACAGGAAAAGAAGAGGGGGGCAAAAATGAGGAAGCCAATGAGCATTTCGAACCAAACCCGCAATAGCAGGAACTTGAGGTTGGGCACTTTTCCTGGCAAGGAGCATGCACAGAAACCAGAACCCCGCACACCTTCTGGCTATGGCTGATTGGACTGCTGGTAGACACTCAAATCTTTCATTGGCTGGTCAGTGGCCAATCAGGTTCTTCCTTGAGAATTATAACTAAGTCAATGGAAGGAAAATGTTAGTGGAAGGTGTGGAGCAGGGGTTGAGTGTCAGGTTTTGGTTAATTCATTGTTGAGAAAGCAGAGAAGCCATTATGCACATAGCAGCAGTAAAATAGGGATGGCCTCTGAGACATACACACACACACACACACACACAGAGAAAGAGAGAGAGACCACATGGTAACAGAGTGATGATGGGGGGGTGGAGGGGAGAGAGAGAGAAAGAGAAAGAAAAGAGACCACATGGTAACAGAGTGATGATGGGAGTTTCCTGACTTTCCAGGTCTGGTCCCTCTGAGGGCTGACTGTACTTAAGATTCCTGGAGAGATCCTTACAATAATCATACCACCTCCATCTCTAGCCTGAATGGATTCTGTGCCTTGAGTAAAATACCAACCCTTCCTCCCACACTCACCCAGGCTACTGAGTATTGAAATGCATTAACTGAAAGTAGATTAAGACACTTTGAACTACAAAAGATGATTAAATCCTACATGACTCACTGTTTTTTTCTGGATAGTTCTGAACCTTTATAATAAGAAAAGTTTCTGCCCAGAATCCAGTCTCTAGGGAAGTAGGTAGCCTCATTCTTAAACCCCATCTTGACATTTTACTAGCATATCAGGCTGAGCTAAGCCCTTGAGCTCTGCCACTTGGTTAACTGTGCTCCAGCTGTTAAAAACCAACCAACCACTCACCCCTTGTGTCCATCTCATTTCTTAAAACCTGAGACTCTTCTGCTAGGCAGGTTTTCTCTGACTCTGCAATGTCCAGTAGTGTTCGCTCCTCTCTTCTTCTGGGAATTTCCAAGAGCTCAAGATCAAGGTATAAGCTTGCTGCTTATACCTAAATCACCTACTCAAGAATGTGGGTAGGACCAAATAAAACCACATTCTTTCAGCAAACTAGACACATAGTGATTGTATCAGGTGACTGGTTGGCTAGCACAAGTGTTCTAAAATGTGGGACCATAAGAATTGATTTGTGAACCTGTCACATCTTACAAAGTTATATAGTAAAATGTAACAAAACAAAACAAAACAAAAATCTTAACAAAGTAAGGCCCCACACCTGAGTAAGTAGGTTGACGCCATTCATGGTTTATCTTGTTCTGCCCTCTTCCCGCTGTCTTCTAAGCCTTTGCTCTCTCCTCAAAGCACCTGCAAAATGCTTATTGTTCATTCATTTGAAGAATTCCCTTTGAAATTCTTTCTACCTTTCTAAGTAAATTACTTGGCTTCATATGTCAGAAAGAAAACTGAGGCGATCTGACATGGATTTCTTTGGTTCCTGTTTTTTCTCTAAAGTCTAAACACTTACTGATCCTACTTCTCCCACCGTCCCCACCGCCTATTTAATCCACTTGACTCACTATGTAGATTTCCAGTCTCATTTTTTCAGGCGGCCTTGCCTACCCAGAGACTGCGTGAAGGCCCTTGGCAATGAGCTTCTCTCACTCCCTGTGAGTCCACATTCATAATCTTCATCAGTAACGTGGTTATTTTTCAGTGGTTACATTCCTGCTCCCCTGAATTAGCTGTGTGACTGTCTTGTAGACTGCTGTCTCTTCGTCCCCAGCATGGTGCCTGCAGCAGAATCGAATTGATTGGTAGAAACCTCAGTTTCTACAATTGCAAAAGGTACCAAGGTCCTACCTCTCAGGGTAGTGTGATGATTAATTTTTTTTTGAGACAGAGTTTCACTTTGTTGCCCTTGCTAGAGTGCCGTGGCATCAGCCTAGCTCACAGCAACCTCAAACTCCTGGGCTCAAGCAATCCTCCTGCCTCAGCCTCCCAAGTAGCTGGGACTACAGGCATGTGCCACCATGCTCGGTTAATTTTTTCTATATAGTTTTAGTTGGCCAATTAATTTCTTTCTATTTTTAGTAGAGACAGGGTCTTGCTCTTGCTCAGGCTGGTCTTGAACTCCTGACCTCAAACAATCCTCCCACCTCGGCCTCCCAGAGTGCTAGGATTACAGGCATGAGCCACTGTGCCCGGCCGATGATTAATATTAATAAGTGAATATTTCCCCTTATGTAATGTACTGACATGCCACCAGGGGCACCAAATGTCAATGGTGAGCGTTCCTTTGCAAGCTTAATAGCAATAGGACCGAAGTGGATCAAATATCTAAATGCAGATGAAGAACAGTTTGAGAGCCAGAACAGCACGGTGTTTACAAGGAGCAGTTCTGGAGCCAGGCTTCCTGCACGCTGTCACTTGATAACTGCGTGACCATAGATGGATTCCTTAACCTCTTCCAGCCTCATTTCCTTTAATTGTAAGATGGAGAAAATGATCCTACCTATTTCATCACCTTTTTGCAAGTCTCAGCTGAAATAAAATGTGTGAAGCACTCAGAATCTATTTCCTGACATACGGTCTGCAGTTAGTATGTGTTAGCTGTTGTCATTAATCCTAAATATTATGGAAGATTCTATTAGCATGAGGCCCATTTTCTCAGGCCCATCTGGTTATATTTACACATAAAATTTGTGCACTAAGGATAGGACCAAAGGGTACAGATGTTATCAGAATAGGACCTCCATGAGGACAGTTGACTGTGCTGGTGTCTTAGTCTGTTTGTGTTGCTATAAATAATACTTGAGGCTGTGTAATTTATAAAGAGGTTTATTTCGCTCACAGTTCTGTAGACTGTACAAGAAGCATGGTGCCAGCATCTGCTTTGTGGAGGCTGCAGGAAGCTTCCACTCATGGCAGAAGGAGAAAGGAAGCCAGCATGTCACATGGCAGAGAAGGGGCAAGAGGGACAGGAGGGAGGTGTGAGGCTCTTTTTAGTAATCAGTTTTCACAGAGCAAGGATGTCAACAAGCCATTCATGAGGAATCCACTCCCATGACCCAAACATCTCCCTTAGGCCCTACCTTCAACAATGGGGACCAAGTTTCAACATGACACTTGGAGGAGACAAATAGCCAGACTATATCAGTTGGTCACTAGCTGTGTCCCCAGCACCTAGAACAGTCCCTGGCTGACAATGGTGCTCAGTAAACACTTGATGGATTGAATGGTCAGCCAGGTGCTGAATATTTTCATGAGTATTTCATTCTCATCCCAGAAAATTTGCAATGATTAATTTACATTTAAAATTAGAGTATAATAGAAAATAGAAGGCAAAATATTGCTTAGAATTTGGATATCAATTTTAAATGGGTTTATTATAGTCTAGACATGAAATTAGTAGCATACCAACTGCTTTAAAAATAAGTACTTAAAAAAAAAGGTAATGATGAAAGATCTTTTTTTATATATAATTACCTGTAGTCTGTGGTTATTTGGTCAGACAACAGCTGGCCTGTAGCGAACTATACTGAATTTACAAGAGGTAAGCTTTACACTTGATATTTAAATATGCAGTTCTTCCCTTGCATGGCACATGGACTCTTAGAAAATTCCTTATGTGCTTCAGAGTTGAACCAGAAAGACATATAAGTCCTGTGATTGATTCACTCACAGCCTGTTTCAATTCTTTGCTGTAAGTCAAGTCATTTCAGCAACGTGCATGTTCCCGTGTGAGGTGGGGCAGCGGGTGCAGACTCGACCAAGTTGCAGGGCTGTGCTGGAGGTGGGAAGCTGCTACCAAAAGTGGATCTGCACATGGTGCAGAACGCAACATGTGTTGCAGGCCGTGTAGACAGAAAGATTCAATGCAAAGAAAGTGTTGGATCGAAAGATTACAATTTAAAAATTATGTGTCTT
Source organism: Mirza zaza (assembly GCA_008750895.1). Lineage (NCBI taxonomy): Eukaryota > Metazoa > Chordata > Mammalia > Primates > Cheirogaleidae > Mirza > Mirza zaza. The sequence goes on from VSMD01047795.1 coordinate 13,529, forward strand.
AAGTCTTTGTGAAGGCAACATCGCAGCAGCATTTAAACATGCCTTGAAGCAGAATTGCAACAAACACAAGTGAAAGCAGGAAGAGGGAGTAGCCACAGCCACAGCCACAGCCACGGAAGAGAGTGAAGAGGGCAAGATTGGAGAGCCACACACGACCTCGTCCAGCAGACCCAGATATGTGCAAGTAGCGACAGACTGGAACCAGAGTGGCAGGGATGGAAAGAAGCTACATTTGAAGGACTTTGAGGAGTTGTGGGTAAGAGTGAGCCCAGTTAAGAAATCAAATCTCGTGTTTCCATTGGTGTCATTTAGATGTGAATAAAAGGAATCTCTAATCTCATTATAACTCGTTTAGTTAGCTACATAGTTACAAAGCCTCTTGAAGAGTGGTTCACTTTCTGGAAGGAAGGTGGCAGGTGGCTCATTCTATTTTATGACGCCTCTTTTAGATGTCACTTTTAGCAGCTGTTGTTTGGGGGCTTTGTTTTGGGATTCGGGGGCAGTTGTCTATGATCTATGCGCCTCATCCTCTGATTGCCAGAGTTTGTGTGGAGATTGGATAAGGGGATCTCTGGGTGTCCCTGGACCAGCTCTGATGTCCCTCCCCCTCTCCAGTCTGCCATGAGCTTTGGGGGATAAGTAGGGTCTGGCTGAGCCCCTGCACCCCCCTTCCCCAGGGCACGTGAGGGGTGAAGGGCTTTCTCTGTCCCCTGCTTCTCTCCTCCCTGAACAATAGCTCGTTTTGGAACTCAGCTGAACTGTGAAAATAAAAATCAGACCCAGGCCCTGCAGGGTCTCCTTCCCCTTTCTTTCCGCCCCCTCCTTCCTTGTCCTTTTCTTTCCTCTCCCCAGGGGTTTGCAAACCAGGTTCAGGCCACTGGGACATTTTGTAATGGGTGAAGGAAAGAGAATAGAACAGTGGAGAAGGTGAATCTAATAGAATCCTAAAGAAAGAAACCTGTGCTTACCTCCGTAGCACCAAGACACAGCTTACTAGGTGTGAGTCATTAAAGCAATGGGCAGAGACTAAACACCTGCCATGTGCAAATTACTGAGCTCCTGGAGCTGTAAACAGGTGGAAACCGTTAACTTTCTAACAATAATAACTAGTGTTTGTACAGTGTTTTGAGCCTGCAGAGTTATTCCACACGTGGTAGCTCATTTGGTCCTCATCACTCCCACAATGACAACTATTATTAATACCGCCACAACACAGAAGAGGACTCTGACGCTCAGAGATGTGAAGTGTGTCTAAAGTCACAGACCTAGTGCTGAGACCAGGACTGGAGTCTTTGGACAATAAAACCCAGCCTTTCCCATTAGCCACACAGGCTGAGGTCAACATTTCCAGTTTATGGAAATGTGTAATCGTGGCAGCAATTTTGTCTCTTCACACAACTTGTCAATTAGTGGAACCACAGTGGAATAAGAACAAAACCCTTACCTTTTGCCACCGTCCCCAGCAGCCAGCAGAGCAGCACCCAGGCGGAGAAGCCGTGTCTACAAGCCATGGCTGCCACCCCGAGCAGCTGCTGTGTTGAACCCCATGCTGCTTTAAAGGGGAGTTGGTGAGTCACCCGCAGCCTGATTCACATAATTTGCATTTGCTGGGTGGACCACAGAGACCAGGGATTGCGGTGGGAGGGCAGGAAACCAGCAGGGGAATACCAGACAGTATTTGTCAACCAGAAGCTTCGTGTAATGACAGCCGAATATTGTTCATCTCTCCTTGCAGTGGGATTTGGACAACCATGCCCTCACTAGCCTTTTCACCCCTCGAATCTTCTCCTGTGTCAGTGCCTTCTACCACCTGTGCAGTTGGGTCTTCCTCTGGAGGAGAAAGCAGCTGTCTAGAACACTGCTCCCCTCTGTGTAGCTAACCCACTTAGAAAAGCCAAGCGGGGCGGGAGGGCATTTTCCAGAGGCTTCCTGCCCTGGGCATGTTAAGGGGCTGCTCTCCACTTGCACAGGGTTTGTGCTGCTGCTTCTCAGCTCTGCTCGTGTGCAGGAGGTGAGGGCCGCAGGCAGAAAACTGTCTTTCCCAGGGGCCAGCGGAGTAACTGTCCAAACAAACATGGAAGTCTGGGAGAGTAACTTAGCACCTTGTCCTCCCAGTGCTCCTCTTGGTTCACTGAATTGCCTACAAGATGGACATGGTATACCTGTGCCCAGTTGGTTTCCAGAGAGAAGGACTCTGTCAGCTGCTGAAGGAATGAGGGGGCAGTTACAGGTGATTCAGAGCATAGACCTCGGAATTAGGAAAAACTCCAATCTCAGTTCCTTTTCTTACTAGCTGGGTGACCGTGCTAAGTCCCTGAGATTGCTAAAGCCTCAGGTGCCTCATCTGCAAAACGGGGCTTGTAGTATCTCCCCCAGAGGAAGGTCGTGAGTTAAGGAGACGGTTGACACAAAGCTCCAACCACAGTGGCTGGCCTGTGGAAGGGAGGGTTTGTGGTTCTTCTTAAATTATGATAACCCCTGTTGATAATTCATTCCCTTAGGAGGGTGTACTTGCCAAATCGTTCAGTTGCTCAGAAGACATCCACTCGGAGCAGAACATTATCCTGGGCATCATATGAAGAAGAAGAAGAAGGAAAAAACAAGAACAAAACTAAACACAGTCCCAGGCTTTGAAGGGCTGACAATCTAATGAGGGAGACCGTGAATTGAAGCGAATACAGATGCAAACACAAACCAGGAAACAGTAAGTTTCCCAGGCTTGCTGTTTAAATCAATAAGTTGTTAGCAGTTTGGAAAGAAATCAGGAAACATCTAGAACCAGCTCAGTTCCTTAGACTTCAACAATTCTCCCTCTCTCTCTCTCTCTCTCCTGGGCTACAGTGCTATGCCATCATCCTGGCTCACAGCAACCTCGAACTCCTGGGCTCAAGAGAACCTTGTGCTTCAGCCTCCCAAGTAGCCGGGACTACAGGCATGCACCACTGTGACTGGCTAATTTTTTTCTATTTTTAATTGTTTGGCTAATTTCTTTCTATTTATGGGTCTGGCTCTTGCTCAGGCTGGTCTCAAACTCCTGAGCTCAAAGGATCCACTCACCTCGGCCTCCCAGAGTGCTAGGATTACAGGCGTGAGCCACTGCACTGGGCCCAAATTCTTAAGCCACAGAAAACTCTAACATTTTTTACTATCAGTGTATAAAGTGAGTCTTGTGTATCTTGTTTCTTTGTATATTACATATAGGGTGGAACCAAGTGTTTAACAACACATAAAATCAGTGAAAGTGTGAAGTTCTCAGATTCATTTGCAAAAATCATATTTATCTTCCCAGCCTCGCAGTGGATTGGACCTGCTGTGTGCATGTTACCTGGTGACCGAAGGGCCTTGTGGTCCAGCCACATCTGGACATATGAACTTGTTCCTACCAAAGTGAAGCAACTCGGAACTATTCACTGGTTTCAGTCCATCCAGTGCCTGTATCTAAGCTGCCTGGATAAAAAGTTTCCGGTATACTGGAGTGACACGTGTTGTCACGGAAAGAACACGAGTCTAAGAAGGCTTTGTTGGACATTTTAGGGGAAAGTCCCTCATGTCCTCCTCCCCAGGGTTGCAGCCCAGAAAAGCAGGGCATCTGGCACTTGGGAGCGTTGGTTTGGGGACGGGAACTTTGCTTTCTCGTCACTTTATTTCATTCAACAGCTAGGTATTGGGTACTCGGACATCATTCCTGGGGCCTAGGATACAGACAGAATACCTGCCCCAGTGGAGTTAGCATTCTAGTGGGTAGAGACAGAGAATAAACAATAAATATGACATGTGAGTAAATTAGCTAATGTGTTAGAATATGTTAGAATATTCTGTAATAAGTGGTACAGGGTAAGGAATGCAGGGAAGTGTTGGAGTTTTAATCAGAAGGTGATATGTGAACAAGGACTTGAGGGAGGCAGGGCAGTTATCCATGTGGCTACTTGGGGGATGACAGTATCAGGTAGAGGGGACAGGCAGGGCAAGGGCCCTGAGACAGAATGGCCAGGTCCTGGACTGTATTATAATATGCACAGCAGGCAGGGTCGTGGCTGAGCAGGGAGTCAGGGGAGTCATAGGAGAAGAGGTCAAAGGGGTAACAGAAGGGCAGATCACTAATCTGAGGGAAATGGGGAGCCATTGGAGGGTTCTGCAGAGAGGGGTGGCATGAGCTTACGTACATTTAAAAAGGACAACTCGGGCCACTGTGTGGAGAATAGATTGTTGGGGCAAGACGGTCCTGTGATAGCAGACTATTGCCCCAGTCCTGTGGGGAGATGATGGTGACTCAGGCTGGGTGGTGGTGGCGGAGGTGTCGGAAGTGGGGAGATTATGGGCACAGTTTGACAGAAGAGATGACAGGATTTCCTGAAGAATTGGAAGAGGGCGGGAAAGACTAGGGGAGTCATAGATAATGCCACGGTTTTTGGTCTGAGCATTTGACCGCTGGGGTTGTGGTATATTCAGATCATGGTTGAATTTTAAAATAATATCATTGTAGTATTGTTTATTTAAAACATAAAACTTAGGAAAATAAATATGCCTTGTTTTGGAAGATACCTTGTCAGTTCAGTGAGTAAATGCTAGGAAACTTATAACTTATTAGAAGAGTCTGTGGAGGGCAGTTAAGGGGGGAGAGGTGAGATTTCCATATTAGGGCAGTAACATGGGTCTGGCTTGCAGCCTGACTGAGAGTGTGTGGGAGATTCTTATGTCCATTTTCATGTCTCTGCTCAGGGCAGAGAGAAAGGATGAGGTGAGGCATGGTCTCTGTCAACTCCACGGGCTCTGGATTCTCAGGCTTGCCCTATTTTGCCACTTGTGACCCCCTTGTAAGGCATAGGTGGCTGGGTCCCCCTCCCCTCTTCCCCCATCCTCACAGCATTACAAAGCCTACAGACCTTGCACAACAGCTGCCCTAAACTGCATCCTGTTACCACCGTAACATCTTAGCCCAGACCCCCCAACAGTGCAAAGCAGGAAGACGTCCCGGGTGCAAAACATCCTGCCCTGACCCCCAGAGACAGACAACAGCAGCTAGCCCCCTATAAAAGCTAACTGGCAGTCCTGGGCAGTACAGACTTCTGGTGCCCCTGCTCTGGGACCCTTGAACCTCGCCCGGGAGCGCTTTCAATAAATGCTATGTTTGTTAGCATCTATTTGGCCTCATTACACTTCCTCCACCACCACAAAACTTATACCCCTATACAGCAGGTCCTTCTATAAGGTCAGTTCATTCAACATCGTTTCATTATAATGCTGATGAGAAAAGAACAAATGATTCCCAGCTGGGGCTGTGTGGAGTTTGCGAGTCCTCCCTGTGAAAGTTCCAGAATCAAAATGGAGTTGCCTATGGTAAGAAAACTCTGACAAGTAGAGCTGGGGGAGGTTAGGAAGAGCCGGTTCTTATGCCTGATAACGAAAAAGACTTTACAGATCCCACCACCTTGCAAAAGGCCATGGTGACCTTATACAAGAAAACGCTTCCCCGCAACTGCCCGCACAAACTTGGTGTGGTGCCACCCTTGTTATTGATCTTTGTAGCCAAGGATAATTATTCCAAAACTATTTATGTGATCGTCCTCATTTTTTCTTATAAAAGCCTTTGTCTTCCTTTGCCTCCCTGAATGCACATGTAGTTTACTAGTACATGCATGCTCCCATTGCAATGCACTATTCCAAATAGATTCCTTCCATCCTTCCTTCCTTCCTCTCCCCCCCCTCTTTCTTTCCCTCTCTTCTCCTCTCCTCTCCTCTCCCCCCTCCCCTCCCTCCCTCCCCTCCTCCTCCTCTTCCTCCTCCTTCTCTCTCTCTGTCTCTCTCTCTCTCTCTTTTTCTTTCTCAGAGTCTCACTCTGTTGCCCAGGCTAGAGTGAGTGCTGTGGCGTCAGCCTAGCTCACAGCAATCTCAAAATCCTGGGCTCAACCAATCCTCCTGCCTTGTCTCCTGGGTAGCTGGCACTACAGACATGTGCCTAATTTTTTCTATATATTTTTAGTTCTCCAGCTAATTTCTTTCTATTTTTTAGTAGAGATGGGGGTATCACTCTTGCTCAGGCTGGTCTCAAACTCCTGACCTCCAGCAATCCTCCTGCTTCGTCATCCCAGAGTGCTAGGATTACAGATGTGAGCCACCACACCTGGCCAACAATTCTTTATTGACTCATTTATTCACATGTCAGATGCAGTCTAGGTGCTGTGGGTAAAGATAGGTTTCCTGCTCTCATGGAGCTTACATTCTGGCAGGGACATTAAATGTGAATTCAAGAATAACAAGAGTTTCGAGTGTCAAGAGGGAGGCTATAAAAGCATGAAGCACAGAAACATAGTTTATAATTTTACATCAGTGGGTCAGCATGACAGAGAATACTTTGTCCCTGTGTTGGAGAAACACTGCCATGCCAATAAAACTCCATCTGCACAGTCACTCTTTCTACTGCTCGGTGTTTGATTTTATAGAGTTATTATAATTTATTTAACCAAACTTTTAGTTGATGGACATTTGTATTATTTCTTCTGATTCTCTTTCTTTTTTGTATTGGATTTCTAATGAGCTTTCACCTCAATGTTGATGAAAATAAATAACAAAAGCAAAATAACTCATTTTTTTTGCTTTTGCATCTTGCCCTGAAACTCATAAAATAGACAAAATTTCAAAAGGAACAAAAATTTTTAAAAATTTCATCAAATTCTTAAGCCACAGAAAACTCTAACATTTTTTACTATAGTGTATAAAGTCAGTTTTGCAATATCTTGTTTTTTTGTATATTACATATAGTGTGGAACCACATGTTCAACAACACAGAAAATCAGTGAAACTGTTGTGACGTTATCAGATTCATTTGCAAAAATTGTATTTACCTTAAAAATAAGGAAATACTTCTAAAAGCTTATTTCAAATTTGGTAATTTTGGTAAAAGTATCTTTTTAGTCATATACTTTATCCACAAACCATAACTTTTTTAGTCTCAGGCTGATCACAGTGAGATTCTGACGTCCATATTTCTTGATGTTAGGAAGGATGTCAGTGGTTTGAGGCACTGTCGCTGATTCAGTGTGTTAAGAGGAAGGCCCCCCCCCCCCCCCCCCCCCCCCGCCCCAGGAGCCGGTGTGTTAGGTGTCTTCCTCACAATAACCTTATGGGGGATCAAGAAAAGTTACATTTCTTTCCCAAAGATGAAAAGATATTAAGAGGTAAGGCTGAAATTCAGAAGTGGGATTTTTTGACTACAAAATTTGTGTTCTTTCTTCTAATTAAATTTACAGTCATGTACCACATAATGACTTTTCTGTCAATGATAGACCACATATACAAGAGTGGTCCTATAAAATTATAATGGAACTGAAAAATACCTATTGCCTAGTGATGTAGTACCTGCCATAATGTTGTAGCACAACATGTTACTCACTTATTTGTGGTGATTCTGGTGTACACAAACCTATTACACTGCCTGTCATGTAAAATATAGCGCACACACAATTATGTACAGTACATAACACAATAATGATGATAGATGACTGTTACTGGTTTACGTATTTACTATACTTTTAATCATTATTTTAGACTGTATTCCTTCTACTTATGAAAAAAAGTAATTGTAGAACAGCCTGAGGCAGGTCCTTCAGGAGGTATTCAGAAGAAGGCATTGTTATCATAGGGGAGGACAGCTCCATGCATGCTATTGCCCCTGAAGACCTTCCATTAAGACCAGATGTGGAGGTGGAAGACAGTGATATTGAGGACCTTGACCCTGTGTAGGCCTAGGCTAACTTGTGTGTGTCTTAGCTTTTAAGAAAATAGCTTAAAAAGAATAAAAACCAATTTTTTAAATAGAAAAAAGCTTATAGAATAAGGATATAAAGAAAATATTTTTGTACAGCTGTGTTTGTTTTATAAAGTTAAGTATTATGAAAGAGTCAAAAGGTAAAAAGATTTTTAATTTAATTAAATTTTAGAGTATTTATTTTTATAAATATATAAAAATATATATTCATGGGGTACATATATATTCATGGTGTATATATTCATGGGGTACAAGTGCAATTTTGCTATGTCCATATATTGTATTGTGGTGGAATCCAGCCCTTCAGTGCATGCGTCATTGGAGCAATGCACATTGTACTCACCATTTTTTGTCTTTTAATATCCTATTTTTTTTTTTTTTTTTGAGACAGAGTCTCACTTTGTTGCTGGAGCTAGAGTGCCGTGGCGTCAGCCTAGCTCACAGCAACCTCAGACTCTACTGGGCTCAAGTGATCCTCCTGCCTCAGCCTCCTGAGTAGCTGGGACTACAGGCATGCGCCACCATGTCCCGATAATTTTTTCTATACATTTTTAGTTGGCCAATTAATTTCTTTCTATTTATAGTAGAGACGGGGTCTCCCTCTTGCTCAGGCTGGTTTCAAACTCCTGACCTTGAGCGACCCACCCGCCTCGGCCTCCAGAGTGCTAGGATTACAGGCGTGAGCCACCTCGCCCGCCATTAATATCCTATTTTGACAGTACTTTTTCTGTGTTTGGATGTGTGTAGACACACGGGCGATTAGCACCATGCTCCCTTGCCCACAGCCAGCAGCGGGCGGCGCGTGCGCAGTTCGCAGGCCCGAGCTGTAGGCTGCGCCACGGGGCGGCGGCGCGTGCGCAGTTCGCAGGCCCGAGCTGTAGGCTGCGCCACGCGGCGGCGGCGCGTGCGCCTTGCGGTCTAGGTCTGCGCCCGCGCGCTCTGCGACATCCCACAGCCGCGACGCCACCGTGCATCCCTCAGTGCGCATCCCTGTCATTAAGTGACCCGTGACTGTGATCACTCTGTTTTAAAGATTCATGTACCCCTTTGCTCGTTCGTGAGTGGGTTCACGGTCTTAGCTGAGCTGGCTGTTTTGTTTTATGTCCTTCCGCCTCAGCAGCCTTGCGGAAGGAGGCTCGTTCCTGCCGGCGCCAGGCAGACAGTCCCGGGGCACAGCCCTGGGGGCCGAGGCTGGGTCTTGTGGATAAACACGTAGGAAGGCATTTCACAAGTCAGTTGCTTCTGTTAATACATAAGCGCCTGCGTGTTTATGGATGATGAAGGCACAGCAAGCGCTCTGGACCGGAGGCGTCGGGATGACGGGGAATTCCGGGCTGGCGTGCGGGCTCAGAACTGCCCCCAACGCACCTGTCCTTCCCTGCCTCGGACCGCCTGTGCTCCACCCGGAGCCCCAACGTCTGTATTTAGGGGAGAACCTCACAGCGGCTTCCCTGCTTTGGTCCCCATCTTCTCAATCTCTCTCCTCCTTTCCTGGTGGCTTAAAAATGTGTTTAGAATTTCAGGGAGTTCAAACTGAAGATGGTGGGTTTGGAGACAATGAAAATGGTTTCTGGCAAGTCATTTATTTTGGATGCTTACATTGAGACAATGTAGGCGTCGTTCTGTATTAATGGAAATGGAAGCTGGAAGCAACCTGAGCCGGGAAACACCAAAGACCAGACAGCTTGTGTGGGCAATACTCGGAAAGGCTGCACGGTTCCAGCTGTCCCTCTGCACTTCAGGGCCAGTATGCAGAGCTGTTTTCACTCCCCTGGGGGCCCTCCGGGGTGTCTGTCTGAGGACGGATCAGCCGCACTCGTGCTCTCATCCCCACGGTCCTGCTGGGAGAAGGCCCTGCCCCGCGGCGGGGACTTGGAGAAGCAAAGGTGAGCCGCTTTAAGTCCGAGTAGGCAAGTCTTCCTTGCATGGGGCCGGAAGCTGTAGCCACCGAGGAAAGGCATCCCCCGCATGGGCCGTGGTGAGTCATCTAGGGAAGCTGCCATCAGGGCCACTGTGAGTCAGGATGACGTGTGTTGGGGAGCATGGGAGTGGTGGCACCCTTGAATCAGGTTGGGGGAGGCTTAGGGCTGGCTCAGGGTGCTCTGTTGGAAGCACCGCACCAGGACAGACACTCCTTTGGGGGATCTGACTGTCCTGTGGTTGGCTGTGGTTTGAAGGTGGCCGGGATGACTTCTCCACATGGCTTGTGTGAGGGCATCCCCTGCTGGGAGTTTTCCCGAAAGGGGTTTCAGACATCCTCGCCACACCTCCGACTTCTCCATCTTGCAGAGCGGGGGCATAGGCCTGAAGAAGGCTCCTAAAGTCATTCCAGCGATTGAAGAGCACAGTGCCACTAACATCCTGCTCACAGGCAGAGTGATGTCCACTGCACCCGCAGCCCTCATTTAGCAAAGGTTCGAAACGCAGTATCCGAAACCAGTGGGAAAAATCCCACTGGTTCTGCTCTCTCCTGCCGCCTATTAGCTGGGAGGCCTTGGACCAGTCGGCCTTGTTGCCACTCAATCGCCTCATCTGTATACTATTGACTACATTGTAAGCATCACTGTTCTAGGTACTAGACGTACATGAAGGCACTTAATCCTTAAAGCAGCCCAATGAAGTAGTTACTATTGTCGTGTCTATTTAAGAAATGAGAAAATGGAGGCCCAGAGAGGTTAGGTTATGTGGCTAATAGGTGGCAGAGTCACGCTACGAACCCAGGCAATTTAGCTGTAGAATTCTTGCCTTTAATCGCCATGCTAGGTGTGCTCTGAGACCCTGGCTGTCACCTTATTGCAATGAAAGCTCTGTGAAAGTATCTTTAAAGTTCATCCAGCTACTGTAGGACAAAAGATTTGGTTTGTTCAAAGTTTTTTCAAGGCAAAATAAATAAATAAATAAATAAAAAGAGATAGAGTGGGAACAGATTAAGAGAGACTTAAGAGACATATCAACCAATTACAACATTTGGACTTTATTTCAGATAAACTAATTATAAAAAATAAAAAAAATAAGACAACTGGGGAAATGTGAACATTGGCTGGATAGTTGATGATATTAAGAGATTATTGCTAAGCACTTTTAGGTGCAGTAATGATATATAGCTTTGTCTAAAAAAATAGAGTCCTTATCTTTTGGAAATATATGCTGAAATATGAAATATATGATAATATGCTGTCTAGGATTTGCTTCAAAATAATCAGAGCAGGGGAGTGAGTTGAGGGATGGACGGAACAAGATTCTCCCTGTTTAATAATTATTGCTGCTATGTGACAGGTACATTGGGGTTTATTATACTCCGTACTTTTGTTTGGAACTTCTCATTATGAAAAGTTTTTAAAAATCACCTGTATACATTTTTGTTTTATTCTCTCTAAGAAATGTCAAAAGCACTTTGGATCCATCTCACAGCTAGTGGGAAGAACAACACCACAGGGAGAGAGTGGGTGGGACACTGTTTAGAAGAGTCACCGTATTTACTTTTGGACTTGAAGTTGCAAGGAGACATACCTACATAAAGGGAGAGGCTGCATGATAAAGCAGAGTGGAGAGATTCCAGATTCTGGTAACATCATTTGAGCTCCTGGATCCAGCTATACCTAAAGTCATATACAGTATGCTGCATGTGGTTTGCTGAAACTGATTCTTAAATATTACAAATACAGTGCCTGCTTTGGTAGCACATATACTAAATTTGGAATGATAAAGAGAAGACCAGAATGGTCTCTGTGCAAGGATGACATGCAAATTTGTGAAGCATTCCATATTTTTGTAAGTTTTCATCTCTTTAACTTGTTATATCTGTAAAATGTTTTTTATAAGCTTCATAGTAGCCATAGCACAAAAATATGTAATAATTCACTAAAAATAAAAAGGCAACAAATTAAGACATACTGTGAGAGATATTAAACTACAAAAGTAAACAGTTAGAAAAAGGAGTCTCAAAACAATGAGAAAACAAGCAACAAAATGGCAGCAGTAAGTTCTTATTAATAATACTGAATTATTAGTAAACGGTCTCAATTCTCCAATTAAAAGGCACAGAGTGGCTGAATGGATAAAGAAACAAGACCCAATTATATGCTGCCTTCAAGAAACCAACTTCACCCGTAAAGACATACAGAGACTGAAATATTACCAATATAGTAGCAAATCACATAGAAGATAACAATTCTTAAGCCTAGTATTAAAAAGTGAAAAAGAAGAGCTGTTAATTTTTATATTCTTGTATTTGATTACAGACTATAGATGTAGACATGGAGTGGAAAATTATGTCAGTTCCCGTGGTTGAGTAAATCTTTAGCAGAGATTAGGACCAATCTTTTATCATTCCATGCATTCTTTCTGAGAGCTAAGAGGAATCAAGTGACTAGACAGACTCCTGTGCTGATGAAACCCACAGGTACTTGAATGTCTTGCAATGTATGTGGTTAAGGTGACTTCACCCTGATGCTCAGCTACCCTGTCTGTGTTTGATGGTGGCTTCAGACAGATCCAGATTGTGGTAATGAGTAACTATGGGTTTTCCTCAGCTTCAGACACAAGATGAGTTCATCTTTTATCCTTCAGCCTCTAACTGCACCAGTTGGAGCTTCTGAATGGAATGATTGAAGTCTGGCCTTTAAGATGTTACGATTCGGGGAATCTAAATCTCTGGGTCTGGCATTGTAGATCAGAATTGAGAACACTGACTCTGTATAATAATAAGACTTATCATTATACCACCTGTGAGAGCTTTTCTCTATTTAATTTCCTCATCTGTAAAATTTGAATAATAATAGTGCCTACCTTGTAGGGTTGTTTTGAAGTTAAATGAGTTAATAAAATTTAAGCACTTTGAATAGAGACTGGCACCTGGTAAATGTTAGCTATCATTATTACTGAAAACTAATAATTTTCTGCCTCAAACAAACATTTCCTCTTGAACATGAATATCCTAAAAACACAAAGGCAAGAAATATGAGGATTTATGCAAATTGTAATCATCTCTGTGAGAGTGGGCAACACTGCTCAGATATCAGTACTTGGTTGTCGTGTTCTTTAGTATTCTAAGGTACCCAGTCAGATGGAAAGCTGTATTTGAAGGGTCTCAACAGGGGCTTATTTTTAGGGTTCTGCTAGGTGACCAGTTACAAGAAAGCTAACTAAAATCTTGTACCTACACCTACTCAGACAGTGGTTTCTTTAAGTCTTATTAGTTAAGCTGGGTTTGGGAGATTTCTTTGAAATACCTAGGTGTCACAGGAAATAGCAATAATCGAAGACTTGGCTCTAATGTTAGCCAGTACCCCAGTGAGATGATAAAAGCACTGGTAACAAGCAACCCCTAGTTTTTCAGAGATGAAAGTGTTTAATGGTTTTAATTTAAATTTATAGAATGCTCTTACTATAATTTTTCTTTTTTTAAGGATGGGGTCTCACTCTGTTGCCTAGGCTGGAGTACAGGGGCGTGATCATAGCTCATTGCATCCTTGAACTCCTGGACTCAAGAGATCCTCCTGCCTCAGTCTCCTGAGTAGCTGGGACTACAGGTGCATACGATGTGTGGCTAATTTTTTCTTATTTTTTGTGGAGATGGGGTCTTACTATGTTTGCTCAGGGTTTTCAAGGCCAGGCTGGTCTCAAACTCCTGGCCTCAAGCAATCATCCCAGCTAAGCCTCCCAAAGTGCTGGGATTACAGGTGTGAGCCACTGCATCTGGCCTCTCTCCCCACACCTAAGACCCATCTATTAGTGTCATAGTAAGAGTAGCAACCAAAACATTTTTGAGAATCTTCAGGATTTCAGAGGTAATTTCTTTCAGCTGGGTAGCCTGGCAACATTTTGTACCATTACAAAAACTACCTTTTCAGTAAGCACCAGTACCCTACATTTTATTGAAATTGCATGTTGAGTCCACTCTGCTTGCAAGTCTGTAGCTGAATGTCTGTCTCCACGAGGTACCCACGACTAGCATTTGTGGTTGGCAGCCTGCACAGCACGTGCACTTCACTCTCTTCCTTTAATGAAATGTTTCTGTTTTAAAAAGCATGAGGCCCAGATCTGCTAAGTCAGATGTGATGTTACCTTTCAGCTGCACAAGCTCTGCCACAAGCATCTGGGAAGTTTATTATCTGACACAAATCTGTCAGGAACTTCTCTGCTGTTGACTGACCACAAACCACAGAGCTTGGGTTAGTTCAGAGATTGTCTGTTTAGTGACTTGATACTCTGAGACAGTGCTACTCAAAGCAGCCAGCCTGGGAACTCTTTCGGACTGGTCCAGAATGAGATCAGCCACTTATTCCAGATTGTAAACCAGCATAATGTTTCATTCATGGAGAAAGTCTTGCTCTGAAAAAAAATGCTGATGGAGCTGAACAGCGTGCTTCATGATGTGGTTGATCTACATTCTGGTGCAAGCTCCTTAACGCATACGCTGCTCTGTGAACCACATTCGATAACTGACGCAGGGGTATAAAGGCACAGCTTCTTTGCCGTAACGCGGGACAATTCTGGAAGGCCATGTGCTGATGTCTACAAGAGAGCACCCTCAAGTTTGGTGATTTCCTAGGACTCACAGAGGGCAACACAGAGCTGTACTCATGTATCCTTTCAATTACAGCAAAAGGACACAAAGAGAAAACAAAATCAGTGAAGGGAAAAGGCGCATAGTACAAAGTCTGGAGGAAACCAGGTGTCAACTTCCAAGAGTCCTTTATCAGTGTAGTCACACAGGACATAATTCCTGTAGCACCAAATTGTGACAATATGTATGTAATGTTGTCTACCAGGGAAGCTCAATAAAGATTCAGTGCTGAAGGTTTTATTCAGGGCTGGTTATGTAGGAACCCACTGCCTAACACATTCCCACATTCCAGACTCTCAGAAGGAAAGGTGTTTAGCATAAACCACATTATTTGCACAGACAGTTTGTCGTGGTGAGGTACTCTTACCAGTTAGGGAATGGTGGGAGCCCTCCCTAAACCCAAGTTCCCAGATGCCAGCCAAGGACCAACTTGCAACTTTGCAGGCCTTTCTAAGGACAGCAGTCTCAAGCCTCTGTCAGCTCATTTTTGCACACTGCCCCAGTTCAGAGTTTTCTGTGGGGTTGGTTACGGTGCCACCTTCACAGACCTGCAAGATGCTGGAGTGGTGGCCCCCACATCTCCATTTAATCCACCATTCTGGCCCTCACACAATTTAGACAGATCCTGCAAGATAACAGTAGACTAATGCAAATTCAACCAAATATTAATAGCATCCTGACTATAGCTGCTGTGCCAGAGGGGACATCTTTGTTAGTATAGATTAACGTGGCTTTGGGTACAGGCTATGCAACCATTGACCTCTGGTGGGTGCATGCCTTCCCACTCCCATCAGAAAGAAGACTCAGAACAGCTCACAATGAATAAAGTACACATATACAGTCTGGGCCCAAGGATATGTTAATGCTCTTGCTTCGTACACCAGATAGACATTCCATAGAAAATCACTTAGTTCACAATATTGATGGATTATGTTAATCCAATGGGATGAATGAGAAGTAACTAGTAAATTGGAGGCCTCGATATAGCATATGTGTACCAGAGGGTAAGACAGGAGCTTACAATGATCAGTAAAGTTTGAGGGGTGGAGTGTCCAATGATCTGGGGCATGCCAAGACATCCCCTCTAAAATAAAAAACAAATTATTGCAACTTGAACATCCCATTATAAAGAAGAAAGTGCAATACCTGAAATGCCTCTTTAGGTTCTGAAGGCAACATGTTTCACACCTAGGGATACCGCTCTCCCTTATATACTGGGTGGCACAAGAGCATCCCGGTTTTGAGTGATGACCAAAGCAGCAAAGGGCTCGATGGCAGGTCCGTGTTGTGGTGAAAACTGGTCTGCCACTTAGGTCACCTCACCTAAAATACCCCACGCTGGAGTTATTGGTGGAGAGAAAAGATGCACAAGAAATTAAAGCAAAACCTCTGTGCATTTACCCTTCATTTTTCTCTGCCCATTTTGAGTAACCAAATGTATAAAAGCCACAAAACACATTACTGGAAAAAATATTTTATTTTTCAAATAAATAATGGATTTTTTTAATCCCTCAATTATTTCTGTAATAATTTTATCTTTTTATTAAAACTAAATATATATTTAATACATTTCAACTTTTCACAAATTAAAGACTATGGTAATTATCTTTAGCGAACAAAGTCCATTTCCAGAAATTTAAACTTGATATGGAGAAAATGCCATGTGACAAGTCCTTTGTACCTGACTTGCTGCTGAGGTTGAACTTGTTGCATTTGTGTGTTCCAGGATCCAGAAGCCACTCCAAGTTTCAAAGCAAAGTGGAACCCTTGCGTCAGCCTTGGCTGCCAGAGGAATTTCTGGATGGGAGAGATGACTTGGTTTTGCTTTATACAGGACAGTTCTTTCCTGGGGTAGGCTGGAACCTCTGGGAACAGAGGACTGAGGTATATACTGTGTTCAGGCCTTTGTTTGGGGCTGCGGGTGGGGAGGACCCTATTTTTAATGTAAGATTTCTATGGGTAACCATTTCTCCATAAGAATAAAAGAAATGGGCAGCTCTGGATCCTTAATGATACCAGTATTTTGCCCACAGTTACCTATTTCTCAGCGACACTAGATCCGATGAGAAAGACGACAAGGGCTGAGTGCACTATGAATACAAGCAGTAAACGTGACTGTGGCAATTGTGATAGTGGCAGAATGTGGGATTTTACTTTTGTAAAGATCTTCCAGGCTTGATTTATTCTAAGAAGCCAACAGAGTGTTAGAATCTAGACATACCGTGTTTGGGTCTATCCTCTTTCTTTTCTCCACTGTCCATTGGCTTAATTTATACACTCCCAAATAGGGTGAGGGAACAAGTCTTCATTTCTATCAAAGTTTCTCTATAAAACCTAAGTTCATACTCAAACTTTCCATTAGAGTATCCATTATGAATTTAAAATTAAATAACTAAAACAATAGGTAGTTAATGAAAGGGTGTTTTTGTTTTTGTTTTTTAAGATAGTAAAAAGATATGGCCTCAGTGATTTTTCTTTTAGCATAATGCTGGTGGGTAAAATCTCATTTAGATGGAAGGTTTAGAATCCTACATAAAAATATAACATGCACTGAAACATTGAAAATTCTTAAATACAAAAAAATTCAAGTCACCATATCCCTACTGATATTAATGCAACACAAATAAAGGTACAATGAACAAATCAGCACAAAATGCAACTCATTTCTTGTTAATACAATGAAACAGGTGATACTCAAATTCTAACTACTATAGCACGGACTCCTGAATGAGGTTCATAATACATACATGTGTTCTATGTAGAGTGTGGCTTTGACTAACAGTTTTCATTCTGATTCACAGTATTTATGACTCTCTTCAGTTGTCTTTCTCTAAATAAAAGCCCTTAGACAGTAATCTACTCTCCTAATTAAAGAAAAATTTTTGAACACTTTCTCCAATTCCTATTTCAACTCAAAAGCCACAATCATTAATTTTTAATGGTTTCTTCTATATTTTATATTTTAAAAAATGCCAGCAATATTACTTTCTGTAAAATACAAAGCAGCATTAAAAATATTCAGCTAGTACTAGCGTTCAGATTTTGAAGATACATCTTTATGATGAAATGACAGTTATAAAGCAAAATGTTCAGACCTGTCAGAGCAGCCAACCATTTACAAATCAGATTTATGACCCTTTTTTGGTTTTGAAATCTATTCTGGTTTATATCAAAGTGTTCCTAGTGAGGCGGAATGATGCACTGTAATGAAAAACTGAGACCCATGAGGAATCTTCTTAAGCCAGCTCTGAACAATTTGAAAAGCCAATAGATCTTCACCATGTGTTAGTCTCAGGGTCAATACTATGGGATGGTTTGAAAAGATCACTAGGTATTATTGATAACTAACGCACCTTGGACTGGATCCAAGATGGATATGTATTATAGATGAATTCTGCTTTACAGTAAAATACATTTAAAGTAAAATTCAACATACTTACCATAAAGCACACATAAGTGTAGGTACTCCTTTGAAGCCAAAAATCTGATGCTGCTGAAGAAGTGTCTAGTTCCTTCTACTATAGCTTAATGTGGCTATTTTGATATCATTTCCTTAGTCCTGTGGAATATTCTTGAGATCTTAACATTTTACAATGGTGACCTGGTACTAGTATAGGTCTATAAAAACATAATTGTCACAAGCCACCCCAAAACATGATAACTGCCACAAATTTCTGCACATCTTCAGAAAAGTCTTTGGATAGCAACTACAATGCATAATGCTCCAGAGGATTCCAAGAAGCACTTAAAATGACAGATATTATTTAGCAATGGCAAATGAGAATTATTTTCTAGAAAACTGTACCAATGTCAATTTTAGGTAGAACATGACATAAAATTATTTTATAAAATATAGTTTTGTTCTATGCTCTCCTGACAACACTGCCAACAGAAAGCATCCAGTCTATTTGCTGTTTCTTGGCTGATCAGACATTCATCCTTTAATTCCCTGATTGTCTTCCTCAATGATTTCTGGAAACGTTGTTCTCGCTCTAAAACATTCTGTAGACTTTCCTTGGCATCCTCTAGCTCGCTGATCACGTGATCTAATTTATGCTTAAGTTTCTTTGGACTGTCCATTATGCTGTAGCTATGTTCCTAAAAACATAAACACCAAGTTATAAAACCAGACAAAACAAGTAGTTAAATAAAAACTTATAACTAGGTCTCAGTTGCTTCTTCATTTATGATGCTTAGAGAAGATCTTTAAGTGGGTGATATTTAGAGGCTAGGTGTTCAAGGAGATATGGGAGCAAAGAAGTGAGCCCTATGATTGCCTCACCTTAATGCCTTGAGAGAGTGTCTAGGCCTCAGTGCAAAGAGGGCAGACCCATGAAGGGCTGGGCAGACTGAGGAGATAGCGCAAAACGTCCAGGGAGACCAAGGTGGCCACAGTTCACAGGACAAGGTACTAGATAGGAGACAGCTGCACAGAGAGGAAACTCTTGAGAGCTTCAGAGGATCCCCCTGGAGTATTCTACTGGGTAAGATCAGCATATGCATATGAGGAAACTACTCAAGGATAAGGAAAGAACAACCAAGAAAGATTAGGAGTGACCTGTGGTTGTAGGGCATAGGCACTATTTCTAAAAGCGAGACTTGACATCAAGATTCACAGCACACTGACTAGTATATACAAAAGGGTCTTGCCTGAGTAATGTATAATAATAGCCCCAGACTGAGCACTATCCTGGCCTTGCCAAAGAAAGCAAAATCTGAAAGGCTCAAACTGTTTCTGAATAATTATACCCCAGAACAATGCTCAAGAAAACACGATACAAAAATATCTAGCATCCAGCAAATTAAAATCTACAATGTGTGGCACGCAAAAATTACCAGGCAGGAAAATAAGCAGGAAAATATTAACCATAATAAAAGAAATCAATCAGTGGAGACCAAACCAGAACTGACACAAATGTTAGGCTTAGCAGACAAAGGAATTAAGAAAGTTATTAAAACCACATTCCATATATTCCAAAGGTTAAGTAGAGGCATGAAATATATAAAAACACTCTAGAGAGTCTTTATCTAGAGATAAAAACTAGAGCTGGGCTTGGTGGCTCATGTGTGTGCTTTGGGAGGCTCAAGTGAGAGAACTGCACATTCTTTGCAAATGTATACAGAACATTTACCAAGATAGGCCATATTCCGGGCTATCAAATAAATCTCAATAAATTTAAAAGGGTTGAAGCTATTCTCTGACCACAACAGACTTAAATCAGAAATTAATAATAGATATTTAGAAAATCTCTCAACATTTAGAAACCATATAACAAACACACTTCTGAATAATCTATGGGTCAAAAACAAATCAAAATGACATTTGACAATATTTTAAATGGAATGAAGATGAAAAAACAACATATTTAATTTGTGGAATGCTGCTAAAGCAATACTTACGGAGGAATTAATACCACTGAATGCCTATACTAGAAAGCTTCAAACAATGACCTCAGCTTCTACCTCAAGAAACTCGAAAAAGATGAGCAAATTTTACTGAAATAAGTAGAAGAAAGGAAATAATAAAGACAAGTGGAAATCAATGAAGTAGAAATCATACAAAAAGTACAAGAAAATCGATGAAAACTAGTTCTTTCACAAAATCAATAAAATTGATAAATCTCTTGGTAGACTGATCAGTAATAAAAGAGAACAGAAACAAATTACCAATATCAGAAATAAGAACTATACCAATACAGAGTCTACAGATATTGAAAGAATAGGGAAATGTTAGGAACAACTTCAATAAATTTTGACAACAGTGATGAAATGGACAAATTCCTTGGAAGACACAAACTATTAAAAAACCTTCCCACAAAGAAAACTCCAAGTCCAGATAGCTTCACTGGGGAATTCTACCAAATAGTTATAGAAGAAATAATATCATTTCTACACAAACTCTTCCAGAAAATTAAAAACGTTGGCAATATTTTCCAACTTGTTCTTTGAGGTCAGCATTATTCTAATATTGAAACCAGACTGAGAAAGACCCCACAGGCCAAATATTCCTCTTGAACAGAAAAGGAAAGATTAAATAAAAATTTAACAAATCTAATCTAACAACATATAAAAGGGATAATGTATAATAAAGAAGTAAGATTTACTCTAGGAATACAAGTTGGTTTAACATTCGAAAATCAATCAATATAACTCATAATATTAATAAACTAAAAAAATCACAATCTCTCAATAGAAACAAAAATATTTGACAGAACATCCATTTCTGATAAAAAAAATTCTTAGCAAACTAGGAACAGAAGGCCACTTTCTAAACCTGATAAAGAGCATTTATGAAAAATCTATAGTTAACATATTTAATAGTTAAAGACTGAATGCCTTCCTCCTAAAATCAGGAAGAAGGCTTGAATATCAGCTCTCAGTACTTCCACTGAGCATAGCCCTGGGGTTTGAGGCAGTATAATAAAGCAACAAAAAGAAATGAAGGGTATTCACACTGGAAAGGAAGAATTAAAACTGCCTTTAATCATAGAGAACATGATTATCTACACAGAAAGTCTGATAGCTTCTACAAAAAAATTGCTATCATGAATATGAGTTTATCAAGTTTGCCATACAAGATTCATACAGGAAAATCAATTATATGTCCATATATTAGCAGCAAACAAAATAATACCATTTACAATAGCATCCAGACATTTAAAATACTAAGGGATAAATCTGACAAAGTGAAAGACCTGTATACTGGAAACTATAAAACAATGCTGAGAGAAGTTAAAGTCTTAAATAAATGGAATTATATTGAGCTCATGTGTTGAAAGACTTACTATTATTAAGATGTCAATTTTTCTGAAATGGATCTGTAGATTTAACACAAAACCAGTCAAAATTCTGGCAGCTTTTTTGGGGTAGAAATTTATAAAGTGATTCTAAAATTCACATAAAAATGCAAAGAACCTAAAATAGCTAGAACAACCTTCAAAAAGAACAAAGTTGGAAGACTAACACTGCCCAATTTTAAGAATTATTATAAACCTATAGTAATCCAAGATTCTAGGCATGGCTCTAACATGAACAGGCAATGAGATGAATAAATAAATGCAAGCTTGAACATACTGTACGTATGTATTATATGACTGATTTTCAATGAAATAGCTATTCTTTAATTAGATATTTCCATACTGAAAATACAGTACTTAAAGGGAAGAATTAAGGCCAGGGGCGGTGGCTCACATCTGTAATCCTAGCACTCTGGGAGGCCTAGGACGATGGATAGCTCAAGGTCAGGAGTTGGAAACCAGCCTGAGCAAGAGCGAGACTCCATCTCTACTAAAAATAGAAAGAAATTAATTGGCCAACTAAAAATATAGAAAAAATTAGCCAGGCATGGTGGCACATGCCTGTAGTCCCAGCTACTCGGGAGGCTGAGGCAGAAGGATTGCTTGAGCCCAGGAGTTTGAGGTTGCTGTGAGCCAGGCGATGCCATGGCACTCACTCTAGCCTCGGCAAGAGTGAGACTCTGTCTCAAAAAAAAAAAAAAAAGGGAAGAATTAATTATTTTCTTGCTAGAAATAAGCTTGCAAATGCATTCTTTGAACAAAATATGTAAACAAAGAATTAACTACCTTTATATTGCTATTGTAAACATATATACACTACAATGATAGGGGAAGCAATATTATTTGTGGATATTAAATATCAAGGAAAAAAACATCAAACACCTAAACCCCTAGATTTTTGCTATGATTCTAAAAAGTCTGACCCTAATGGAGAAGACATATTAATCTTAGAACACTAGCTCAGCAAGTAACTGTACTTACAAAAATGAACTGGGACTGGAATTCTTCAATACATGAGGAAGTACCAACAAGGTGGTGGTTGTGGTTTGTGACTGGAAGGGTTTTGAGGGTGAAGTTTTTCCTACAAGGAAGCTTTTCTCTTTTCCCCTGTTAAGAATAGTTAACAACAATCATTGCAATAGTTCTTTCTTAAGTTTTTATTCCTTCTTAACTTTATGTAGTAACATATCACATTTCTTTTCATTGCTTTTAAAAGTCAGTAAATTCCACTCAGATTATTTTATTTTATTTTTTTTCCTTTTTTTTTTGAGACAGAGTCTCACTTTGTTGCCCAGGCTAGAGTGAGTGCCATGGCGTCAGCCTAGCTCACAGCAACCTCAAACTCCTGGGCTCAAGCAATCCTACTGCCTCAGCCTCCTGAGTAGCTGGAACTACAGGCATGTGCCACCATGCCCAGCTAACTTTTTTCTATATATATTAGTTGGCCAATTAATTTCTTTCTATTTTTAGTAGAGACGGGGTCTCGCTCTTGCTCAGGCTGGTTTCGAACTCCTGACCTCGAACAATCCGCCCGCCTCGGTCTCCCAGAGTGCTAGGATTACAGGCGTGAGCCACTGCGCCCGGCCCACTCAGATTATTTTAAAAGAACTTCCTGATAACAACTCTAAATTTCACTTGGAAACACAAATTTTCCTAAAAAAGGGTGATAAAGAGGGAGGGTATGCCTTACCAACTATTAAAAATATAGTACATAGTAACAATAGTTAAAATAGCATGCTAATTTCTTAGAACTAGACAGAAGACCTAGGACTAGATCAAGTAGATAAATGCCTTTAGGATAAAAGTGGCATTCTAAATAAGTGGAGAAAGGCTATAAATCACATAGTAAAAATCAACTAATTAAAAAACCAGTTATGTCCTTTATGTATAATAAACCACACTTCAATTCTATAGACTGAAAATTTACATGAAAAAGAAAACCATGAGGAACTAGAAAAAAAATATAGGGGCTATTTATATAATCTTAAGGTGGGGAAGGCTAATGTCATATAACACAAGAGAAAATATAGACAACTATATAGAAAAAGTCTGAATTCCAAAAAATAAAATAAAACCAATGCCATAATTAGAACTAAAGACAAATAAAAAGTAACCACAACATAGATCGCAGTTAAATTATTCATATCCTCGATATAGACACTCATTAGTATTCAAAGATAAATTATAACAATTAAGATGCCATTTTTGTCTATCAGTTTTAGCAAAGGTTAAAAACACAACTTATACCAAGGATTAGGGTACAGACACTCTCATGCATAGCTAGTAGGACAATAGATTGGTACAAACTTTTTGGTGAGTCTTTGAGAGAACTGTATCAAAAGCAAAGCTTAAAAAATTTCTATAATCTTTGATCCAACAATTTTACTTCCAGAAATTTAGTTCAAGGAAATAAGAATTTGAAAGATGTTCAAAGGAACAATAATGGTCATTTTAATGCTGTTTAAATATTTTAAGATGATGAATCTATACACAATAGTGATGACTGCTCATGTAAACTATTGTTCATACATAAGACCAACTACTATATGGTCATTAAAATGTTTTATGAAACTGATACTACAAGTACTGGCAAGGATGTGGACCCAAAGAAACTTTTTTTTTTTTTTTTTTTTTTGAGACAGAGTCTCACTTTATTGCCCAGGCTAGAGTGAGTGCCGTGGCGTCAGCCTAGCTCACAGCAACCTCAAACTCCTGGGCTCAAGCAATCCTGCTGCCTCAGCCTCCCAAGTAGCTGGGACTACAGGCATGTGCCACCATGCCCGGCTAATTTTTTCTATATATATTAGTTGGCCAATTAATTTCTTTCTATTTATAGTAGAGATGGGGTCTCGCTCTTGCTTAGGCTGGTCTCGAACTCCTGAGCTCAAACGATCCGCCCACCTTGGCCTCCCAGAGAGCTAGGATTACAGGCGTGAGCCACCGCGCCCGGCCTCAAAGAAACTTTTATATGTTGATGGTGTGGTGGGACTATAAATTTGCAAAACCGCTTTGGAAAACCATGGCATGGATCTACCCCTGCTGAACATATACACCCTAGGACTCAGCAATTCCTAACAGATGCACATATACAGTCTACAGAAATGTGTATGTAAGTGCACCAAAAGGCACTGACAGAAATGTTTATAGCTGTACCATTTATAATAGCCCTAAAGTGAAAAACAGCCCGAATGTTCATCAACAGAATGAAAAATTAGTTTATTTATAATGACGGAACAGTATATAGCAAAGAAAAATAATGACTACTATCTCATGTTACAATGTGGATGAACCAAACAACAAACGTTGAGCTAAAGAAGCCAGAGTACATACTCAAGATAGGAATCCATTTATATAATTAATAGTGATAGAAGTTAGGATAGTAGTTACCTTCGGTGGGGGTGTAATAGCTGGGAAAAAGAATAAGGGAGGTTTCTGGGGAACTGGTAATGTGTTATATCGTGGTTTGGGGGAGTCACATGAGTATATTCACTTTGTGAAAATTCATTGATTTGCATAGTTATGATGGGTACACTTTTCCATATATGTGTTATATTTCAATATGAAGTTTAGCTAAAAATATTGATAGTATACATAGGTTTCTCTTAAAACATGTGATCCACAGATCTACAGCCCCATCATGTGGGGTGCTTGCTAAGAAGTACAGATGCCTGGACTCCCACCAAAACTTACTGAATCAAATTCTCTGGGAGTGAGGCATAAGATTCTATAGTTTAAACAAACTCCTTGGATAATTTTTAAGTAGATTAAAGTTTGAAAGCAATTGTTGGTTGGGAAAATATTTAATGTCATAAAGAGTAGCAGTTAATAGTAGACGCTGGAGTCAAAATGCCTGGGTTTAAACCTGGCCTCTGCAATTTAATATACTAGCTCTGTGACTCTGGGGAAAGTATTCCAGCTCTCAGGTTCTTAAAGAATACTATTAGTCCTAGAGATTAAGAACACTACTTACCTAATATGGTTGTTTTAAGGACTAAATGAGTTAATACACATGTAAAGTGCTTAGAATAGTGCCTGGCACACAGTAAGCACTATATAAATATATGAAAACAAAAAAGCAGATATACAGTGTAATTCTATTTTCCTACCTATAAAAATATATACAAATTTATATAAAACACAAAAATGGCTGGAAAAATAAACGTCAAAGTGTTCACATTAGTATCTCTGGATTATGTATTATTTTTACTTCTATCATCTAATTTCCTATAATAATAAATTTGTTATAATGAAAAAAGTAGTGCTTGAAAGTAACTTAGTTGGATTTATTA
>VSMD01047800.1:0-49495 GCA_008750895.1 Mirza zaza
GCGCTGTCTTCAGGCGCTTCTCTGCTTGCGTGGGCGGGAGGTCGGTGGGGGAGAAGCTGTTCTCCTGTAGGAAGGAGCGCACAGCCGTATGGCTGCCGCTAAGCGCGGCCAGCTTAGACTCCAATCCGCGCAGTACCACTCGGATTCTCGGAACTTCACAGTAAATCCACTGAGTCACTTTCTTCCTTTTCCCGGCGCTGCTGCCCCTCGAAGCTTCCCTGTAGTTCCGTGAAGATGATCCTGTAGGAGAACTACCCGCTCGAGTGATTCAGGCCGCCTTCTTCACCTCCCTCTCCAAGAGCAAAGAGCAAGGAGGTCATCCCTAGTCCGCCATTTTTGACCAATCTGTTCAAAATTATAACAACAACGTATTTAATTATGT
The DNA here is from genome assembly GCA_008750895.1 of Mirza zaza. Classification (NCBI taxonomy): domain Eukaryota; kingdom Metazoa; phylum Chordata; class Mammalia; order Primates; family Cheirogaleidae; genus Mirza; species Mirza zaza. The sequence goes on from VSMD01047800.1 coordinate 383, forward strand.
ATGCTTGTGGATCAATCTATAAACATGCTTATTTATACTTAACATACAGTGGACATGGATGACAGCAAAGGAGTGAGAAGAAGGAATTAGGAATATTTTGTTGTGATAAGATATTTGCATGACCCATAAAGTGGTACAGTATTATTTAAAATCAGACATGGGCAAATTATAAATATATATCATAAACTCTAGGGAGACTACTTTAAAGAGTGTAAAAAAGAAGTATAATTAATATGCTAAGAAAGGAGAAAAATATATAAAATGTTCAATTAGAACCACAAAAGACAGAAAGTGAAAGATAAAATAGAAACAAGACAACAAAAGCAACAAAAGTAAACAGTAACAAATATAATAGATAGTATTCCAGCGATATCAGGAATCACTGCAAATGTCAGTGGTCTAAATGCACCAGTTAAATGGTTAGAGGGGATCAAAACTGAGATCGAACTCTATGTCTACAAGAAGCCTGCTTTAAATATAAAGACACGCATGGATTGAAAGTGAATGGATGGAGACATGCCAGGCTAGCACTAATCTAAAGAAAGCGGGAGTAGCACTGTGAGTTTCAGAAACAGCAGGGATGAAGAGGGGACTTACATGATGATAAAAGGGCAAGTTCTTCGAAAAGATAACAGCCCTTACCTCGCGTGTGCCTAACCAGAGAGCAGCTAGGCATGTGAGGCAGAAACTGAGACAACTGCAATGAAAAATAGATGAGCCCACCGTTGCCCTTGGAGACAGCATCCCTCCATCAGAAATACACAGTCCGACAGGCAGAAAACAGGTAAGAACATAGCTGAACTCAACAGCGTCATCATTCAATTGGGCATATTAATAATTGACAACTGTAGACTACTTCCTCCAACAACAGCAGCATAAACATTCTTCTCAGGCTCACGTGGAACATTCACCAATACAGGCCACACACTGTGACATAAAATACAGCCGAACAAATTTAAAAGAATAGAAATCATATAATATCTGCTCTCTGACCACAGTGGAATTAAACTTGAAATCAATTACAGAAGTATAGCTGGAAAATTCCAAAATATTTGGAGATTAAGCAACACATTTCTAAATACCACATGTCAAAGAGAAAATATCAAGAGAAATTTTAAAATGTTCTGAATTAATTAAACTTAAGACACAACTTAGCAAGCTTTGTGGTGCGCAGTAAAAGCAGTAAGTACCTACTGGGGATTTTCTAGCACTGAATGTGTGTATTAGAAGAGAAGAAAGATCTCAAATCCACCTTCTAAGCTTTTATTGTGGTAAACTAGAAAATGAAAAGCAAATTAAATACAAAGTAAGAAGAAAAGAAACAATAACAATTAGAGCAGAAATCAATTAAATTTTTAAAAAAGGAAATCAATGGTGACAGACAACAAAACCAGAAACTGGTTCTTTGAAAAGACCATCAAACTTGACCTGCCTCTAGGTAGGTTGCTGAGAACAAAAGAGAGAAGACACAAATTGATAGTATCAGGAGTGAAAGAGACAATATAACTACATATCCCATGGACATTAAAAGGATAATGAAGGAATATCATGAACAAAACAATGTACCCACACACCCATTTGATAACTTAGATGAAATGGACCAACTCCTTGAAAGACATAATTCACTGAAACACACACAAGATGACATAGGAAATTTGAATAGGCTGTATCTATTAAAGAAATTGAATCAACAGTCAGTAACCCTGCCAAAACAGACAGCACCAAACTCAGTTGGGTTCACTGGTGAATTCAAATAAGTATTTAAAGAGAAATTATACCAATTCTGTGCCATCTCTTTTAGAAGATAGAAGAAACACAGTAAATACTTCCTAATCCATTTTAACAGGCCAACATCCCCAGACTAAGACATTGCATGAAAAGAAAACTACAGGCCAGAATCTTCCATAACATAGATGCAAAAACCCTCAGCAAGATATAGCAAATAGATTCCAGCCATGTATAGATAAGAATTAGGGACTACAACCAAGTGAGATTTGTCCCAGGGATACAAGGTTGGTTCAACATTTGAAAATCAATTAATCCAACACATCAGGAGTCTAGAGAAGAAGAAAAAATCACATAATCATATCAACAAATGCAGAAAGAGCATTTGACAGAATTCAACACCGATTCATGATAAAAAAAAAAAAAAAAAAAAAAAAACTAGGTGCAAACTAGGAATAGAAGTAAACTTCCTCAACTTGAGAAGGAACATCTACAAAAAACTTAATGGCTCATGTAATACGTAATGGTGAGGGAACCCTAAGCTATTTTGGGATATTTATTTCTACACTTGACATATCTAATTAGAGAACTAAATAAAAGTCTAATAGGTTGAATAATGGAATTTTAAATATGCTTTTGTCTCATTCAAAGACAACAGTTGAATTTGTCTGTTTAATGCATGCTTATTATTGAGTAGTTATGTTCAATTATAGTTAATTTATAATTTACATTTAGCTATTTCTTTAATTTCTTTTTTTATTTATAACCAACACATAATGTATATGTACATAAATTATTGGGGTACAATGTGATGTTTCAATGCTTGTATACATAGTATAATAATCAAATCAGGGTAAATATCATTTCTGTCACTTTAAACATTTACCATTCATTTGTGGTGACAATATACAAAATCTTCCATTCTAGCTATCTTGAAATATACACTACATTTGTTATTTGCTATAGCCACTCTGCTGCATAATGGAACACCGAAACTTAGACTCATTTCTTTGTTGGCAGTAATTTTTCTCCTTTTTAGGGCATTTTCATAGCATTTTTCATATAAACTGTTTCATTTAACCCTCACAAAAGAATCTTTCCAAGTTAGCAGGGGGAGTGAGACTGTTGCTACTTCTGACACATAAAGAAACTGGGAATAAATTTAGGTTCTGATTTTTCCAGGTTACACAAGGTATCGATAAATGCAACTGAGATTAGATTTCAGATCTTCTAGGTACTAGTCTTGTGTTTTTCTAAGATATCAGCCTAATAATGATTTATTGTTAAAGAATAATTTTCAGGTCTAAACATTAATAATATTAGCTGTCATTTGTTTAACACTACATGCCATAAACATTTAGATATTATCTCACTCAAGTCTCACGCGAACTCCCATTTATGTTGCTTTTATTTTGTTCCCATTTTTTTTTCTTTTTATTGTCCCTGTTACAAAGAAGAGGAGCATTGATGTCCACTGGAGGAAAATAATTTGCTCATGCTCCTCAACTATTCGGGGAAAGAACCAGAATTCATATCTGTTATAATTCCAAATTCTGGGACGTCACTCACACGTGCTCCCCCTGACTCAGACCTGGGTCAGCATTTGAGCCGGTGACCTTTATTTCACCTTCAAGTTAGACCTTATGAGGAAGCAGCTAGAAAAAGAGCTGACTTCTTTCCACTCACTGTACTTCTTTCCACTCACTGTTTCCACTCTTGTACAAGTCATTTAATCAGATCCATCAAGGCTTCTCATTTCTGGTCTCTAAAAAGGAGTTTGCAGAGAATTATTTCTGAGGTCCCTTTTAGACCCTAAGTTTTATCTTCCTAGTGTTCTACAAGTCCTTTGAATGGCATGCTAAGCTAATAATTACATCTTCAAATATAAATATTGACATGTTATGGCACTTAATCCTGCCAACAGTTTGCGTCCATATTTTTTTTTAAAAAAAGCGTGATTTGTCCCTAGAAGAATGAATTTAACTTTCAGGAGAAATTTGCAAACGCAATATTTTAGAGCAATATGTTGGGAAATCTTTGTTAACAACATACTTTATTCAATGTATTTTAAAGCACATTATCATTCATACACATGGCCAGCTAAATATCAGGTAATAAGCATTATGTTTATAATGTTTTTCATTCTCATAAATTCTAATTTAATGCTAATTATATATATGATTGGAAGAATGGGGCTTGCTTTCCCTGACCTCACAGTCACTTAATCAGAAAGGTAAGGGATTTGCCCAAAGTTATATTAAATACCTATAATGCTAGTCATTTATATTAAGTGACACTTCTAGACCCAGAGCTCATGGGGTTTGTCACTGAGTACTCTGCCTCCCCTTACACCACATTCTGGAATAACCACCCGCCACTTTCACCACCACGGCAGAGATGAGCTGGCTGTCACCTTACTGCTTGTGTTTGTTGCTTATATTTCCAGTGAAGGCCAGAACATTTAGAAACTAAAATAAATTTTAATACAAGATAAAAGACAAGATATTTAAAATCTCTAAGTGACCTTTAATGCAGGAAAGGAGGCAGCACAACTTCAGGAAATTTTGTAGGCTTTGGAATCAGATAACACTAGATTTGAGTCTGAGTTCTCCTACTTATTAGCTCAGCAAAACTGGAAAAAACAATTAACCCAAGGCCAAAGGTAATGTTTTCAGATTAACATTTAAACCTTAAAGGATGTCTAAGAGAGAGATAAGAAAGAGGTAGTGGGAGGGGAGAGATGGCGAAGTCTAGGCCCTCAGGGAGCCGCAAGGTGTCCTAACAGATTATACGACTCTGTGTGGCAGGTGTGTGTGTACTAGTCACACATGCAAAAAGTGTTTTTCCAGATACATTTAAAATATGCATAAAACTTTTGAATCTAAACTGTAAAGAATTCTTAATTTCCACTTAACTTTGACACTCCATACAGTATGACCTTGCAGCACCGGTTTTCAGTGAATGGATGTAGGAGCCTGTGCATACATTTCCTCTGCTCATTTTAGACCGAAAATATTCGGAAGAAGAAAACAGAGATTGATGCTGTATGTATACACCTGCACATATATAATCTCATGGGTGTTGATTATAGAAATAAACTTTTTGCATTAATTAGACTCTGATTACTAGATTTTAGGCACTATCATGTCTTATAAGGTAAGGGTCAGTGTTTTGGATTGAATTATTCCCCCTCCAAAAAATATATATTGAAGTCCTAGCCCTCATACCTTTTATTGTGGCCGTAATTGAAAGCAAGTTCGTTATGGAAATGATCAGGTTACTGCTGGCGAGGTCGTCAGCTGGGCCCTAATCCAGCACAACTGGGGTCCACACAAGGGCGGGACAGGCCCAGACAGGCACGCAGGACAAGGCCGAGTTGTGACGTGGCGGAGACTGGAGTTAGGCCGACAGGAGCCAGGGCACACGGAGGACTGATGACAGCCGCCAGGCGCTGGGGGAGAGGATGGAACAGAACGCCGCCTGAGCCCTGGAGAAGGGACCCACACTGTGGGAGCCTGGATTTCACACTTCGAGCCTCTTCCAATGTGAGAGAATAAATGCCTGTGTTTTTCAAGCCACCCCATTTGCGACACTTTGGTTTGGCAGCCCTAGGAAACGAACAAAGTCATTCTTGTTAAAATAATGCTCAGATAATTCCTGCAACTACTGGCCATATTTCATCACACAAACACAAGGGATGATACAGACGTGTATGGACTAATGGACTAACAGCATGGACTAATGCCTACCTTTAATCTCAATATTAAAGATAGGAAATATTAATGGTAACTTTTAACACATGAGTTTTTAATTTTATAACATTTTATGTAAAAAGTATGTGTGTGTTGGATCAATGTTTTTACTTAAGCAGCGTCTGTCTCTCTGGCTTCCTCACCCTGATCTTCTTTGGCGGGAAGCTCACACCACACTCCTGCTCTTTGGTCACGGCGTCTCCACGGGTCAGTGTCACCCAAGCCCGGGAGGGGTCCTGTGACCCAGCTCTGACCTCTTAGCGCCCGTGGCCCTGCTCTCAGCAGCTGGTCTTGAGAGGAGGAGCATGACCCAAACTAGAGCAGGCGGATTCTGGGATGGGCAGGAGAGCCGTCCTTTTTTCAGATGTAGCCAGAAAATATGATATGAATTTGTCAGTAAGCAAAGCTGCCTTCATGAGAACACCATGGGCATGTAGCATGGAGAGAGGAGGAGAGTAGCCCAATCCTGATTTGAGAGTCTGTGGCCTGAGACATGTAGCCATGTCTGGAGGGAGCTGGAATTACAGACTGCTTTCACTTTCCTTTCTTTGGGAAGGCAGTTTCAATCGGTTTCTCTCATGTCCATGGAAAGTGTCCCAACTATCTGAAACTGAGTTGTGAGAAATCCTGAAATTGTTACAGTGGAGTGAGTTGAGGCAGGGCCGGGAGGTTCCTGGCCCTGGAATGGGAAGCTGGCGCCCCTGGCATTGTCTGGAGGTGCAGGGCTGCTGTCTCCAGGGTCTCACGGCAGCGTCTGCTGCGGCTGGTGCTTGGGAGCCTCCCGTGTCGTTATCCTTTCTCTCGAGATTCCGTATGTCGACCCCGTATAGAATTGCATTTTCTGCAAAGCTTTATATTTCTGTGACTGGTTTTGTCATCCTATGGGCAGCTTAAAAACAAAAACAGAAGTGAAAGGTAACGACCTAAAAAGTCTTTGGCCTTCTGAAACACTAAAATTTCACTTTATCTAATTTGGTCTGGACACAAGTTCACGAAAATACTTCATATAATTAAGTTATGTCAAATTAAATAGTTGATATGAACCAGAGTTTCCTCAAAGGTCAAAGCCACTTCTTCTTAAGTGGCTTGAGTTAGTTGTTCTAGGTGATGCATTAACCTCTAGTGACTTTGTTTCTCTTGTGTTTGGCCCAGCATGGAAAGAGAGTTGCAAATGTGAATATCCCTTTGGCTCATATACTGAAACAATTTATTAATATATATTTAGACTATAACAAGTATATTTATTTTATTATCTTGTTTTTTCATAGTAAAAAGATACATAATTGGCCAGGTGTGGTGGCTCACACCTGCAATCTTGGCACTCTGGGAGGGCAAGGTAGGAGGATCCCTTCAGCTCAGTGGCTTGAGACTAGCCTGAGCAAGAGCAAGACCCCATCTCTACTAAAAAGGGAAAAATTAGCCAGGTATGGTGGCATGCACCTGTAGTCTCATCTATTTGGGAGGCTGAGGCAGGAGGATCTCTTGAGCCTAGGAGTATGAGGTTGCAGTGAGCTATGATGAGGCCGCTGCAGTCTACCTGGGGAAAAAAGAGCGTTACTCTGTCTCAAAAAAAAAAAAGAAGTAATATAATAAAATAAAAAATGCATAATTTATACTCCTAAGTTTTCAGCCTACAGTACCACTTGATAAAGGTCAAGATTTTTGAGGCAGTAAGAATAAAATAGGGAGCTAGATCCAAAAATCTCACTCAGGGAGAAACAAACATTCAATGTGATCTCTGAAATAAAAATTACCAAATACTCAAGCAATATGCATCTCCCAAAATATTCTTGTGGTTTTGGCATAGCAGGGTTACAGGGAATCCATCCTTTTAATCCTTCTAAATATTTAAAAATTTTAAAACCATAAATATCTAGAGAGTCATACTGACTTTTATTAGCATACAAAATAGTATAAACAATGTGGTGTTATACCTTTGCTTAGCCTTTAGTCGTATATTTTCATTGCAGTGGGTCGCAGTCAGCAGAGAAGGATAAAAAGGCAAATGCAATTTAAGACTAGATCATTCTATTTAAAAGTTATGATATTTCAAAGGACACCATACTTTGCAGGCATTAGCTACTCCACCAGAAGTCTTTCATTTGACAGACACTAAATAACAATCTAAAAGTACCCCAAGTAACTGTCAGCAAGAATATTGTAAAGCAGTTTCTTGCATTCCTCCTGTACCTGGCTTAAAATAGGACTAAAAGTTATTTTTGGTTAAAAGTATGATTAGACACAAGACTGCAGTAGAGATATAAATAAAGAAATAAGGTCAAGGAAGACAAGTGACATGCGTGAAGGAGAAGAAACTCTCAAACTTTGGGTGTTTTTCACTTAATTTAGAACAGAGAAAATAAGCAGATCAGGGCCACTGTGAAACCCAATGATGTGTCTCAGATGTCCAGGGAAACACATTTTTACCTGTCATGAAAATACTAAACAGGAACTCAAGTAGTTGAAGTAATTTGTGTATCTTATTAGAAATATCATCTTCTATAATGGGTAACTACATCAGTAGCTAGATTTTCATTTAAATATTTTTTCAGCAAGATAGATTATATGGTCTTTCATAAAAATTTAAAATATGAAAGTAAAAAAGAGTTATTGGGAGCTGCATTTAGCTAAAGTTCAAACATTATATTTAATTATATTTAAGCCACAGAAGTCATTAAGGTACAGGCAAGTTGGCTGCTTACACAGAATGGTCTGGGGTTGCAGAAGTCAGGAAACAGTACTTTGCGGAACTCCTGACAGCGGGCACAGGGGTTGGCGGGTCTCTCTGGCCAGTGTACTGGTGCTCACAGACGGACATCTCATCCTTCAGGGTGAGAGGAGCGTTGGACTAACGAAGGCAGGTCAAGTTCCGGAGGCAGGATTCAGGGAAGAGTCTCACAGCGAGGATTCTGGCAGGGAAAGAAGGTGGAGAACTCGTTACAGGACTGTAGAAATTAGGGGCTGACTTTCGGGGTTACACGGCAGCCCGATACCCCGTGTGAGCAGCGTGGCCCGAGGTGGCCGTGCAGAAGGGCGCCACGTGATTAATCCTCCTGAGATGTCAGACTGGGGCTCCTGAACTTCCCTCTGCCTGAGGAAAGGGGGTCCTGCATGGGCTTCTGCTGAGTGAGCCGGCAGGCCAGGGTCCCACGTGCTGCCCTAGAATTCGTTTGTTTAACCCCATGTCACGTTGTTTCGTCTGCTTATCATGAGTCTTAAACCGGCCCCACTTTCCATATTGACCTTCTGTCTAAAAATGGGGTCAAAGGGAGGTGTTGTAATAATTATATAGAAATACCAGAAGGCAGAAAGCAAACCAAACAAGCAGCAAAGAGGCACTGCTACATCTGTGAGTTGCTCAGTCTGTAGAGTAAATAGCATCTTTTCTTTGACCTTCATCCCCAAGACTTTGGCCAGGTTTGCATTTTCCTTCTGTTTGGATCTGACCTAAGTATTGAGTTTCACAGAGCCCCTCCCTTACTTTCTACTCATTATCTAGGTGTTGGCTGTTTCTCACCTACACTGGGTAGGTTTTAAAGTAATTTTTTTAAACAGCATATTTTATCAATGGGTGATTGTTACTCTGACAGCTAATACATTTTTAAGAAGATACTTAAGCACAAAAATGTATTTGTTGAGAAAATATTTGCTTAATATATACATTTTCTCCAGATTTAGATATTCTATGTGGAGATAAATTGCTTTTTTATTCAAGTACCCTCCCCTTCTCATTTCCCCTGAAAACTGCATTATTGTTGATTTGTTTAAAACACCTCGTGCTTTCACAGGAATTCAACATTGCTTTATATCCGGATATATTGAACACCAGTGATTTTTCTAGCTAGGGCATTGCTGGTTTAAGTCAAACTGAAATTTTCACCAGATAGAGATCTTGTTGGCTGTTTTTTATCCTTATTAAAAAGTTGGCTATTGACAGTACACATGTAAGAGCTACACTTTTAATCACAGAACATGACTTCAGTCTTGCTGAGCTGATGAAAACCGAGTCATTCCCGTGCGCCAGGTTAGGCTCCACATTGCAGCCTTGTTTTTAATTAGACGGTCAAGTCAGCACCAAACTGCGCTTTTAAACCTTATCTCTATCTTTCCATTAAGCAGAGACACTCGGTATCTCCTACTGAGAAATGCAGGGATGACCCTTATCAGCTGTGTCTCAGCCATGCCTAGGATAATTTCTTTGTTATTCAGCAGTTTCTTTCTTCTTTCTTTCTCTCTCTCTCTCTTTTTTTTTTTTTTTTTTTTTTGATAAAGCTTGGGTATACGGATTCACGTTTTATCTCTAGTTGCTAATTCTAATACCTTAAGAATGATCATTTTGCACATGAAAAATGAATAAATATTATTTTTTACATATATGATAAATTATTTTTTCACCTATTCCTGGTTGGCTACACTTAAACAGCTTTATAGAATTTATAAGAATTCTGAGGGCTTTGAGAATTTGGAAATCTTTTAGTTGCGATATTCAGTTTCTTTCTGAAAGTTATCTCTAAATTATAAGACATTTCAGAAAGAAGATAGTGGCCATTGCTGTTACTACTTATCTTCCTATAGTACATGAAATTTCTGTGGCATAGAAGGGGATTCTGAAGTCCAGTAGTATCTAATAAAATTACCAATTTATTTAGAGAGACATTTTTAATGAGATTACACAGCTGATGAATTTGACATGCATTTATCAGAAGAAAGCAAAGAGTTTATAATAATTTATAGAGTACAGCCTTAATCTAGTAAATTTAAATGGAGAATTAAGGCTGTTTACTGAGACCAGGTGTGGTGGCTCAGGCTTGTAATCCCAGCACTTAGAGAGGCTGAAGTAGAAGGATCACTTGAGGCCATGAGTTCAAGCCCAGCCTGGGCAACATAGAAAAACCCTGTCTACAAAAAATAAAAAAATTTAGCGAGGCACGATGGCTATTTTTGGTAACATCAGGGCAGAGGCAGGCAAGAAAGATTCCGTTAGCATACTAACCCACGTGTTTTGGGACTACTTCGCGGCTGTGTTGAGAATGGTTCTGAGGCTCACCCTGGAAGGGGCGTGTGGACCCACATGACATGTGCTTACTGATTCAGTGTAGTTATTTCAACTATTCACGGTTTGTTTCTGTCCACTCAATTTTACTTTCACTTTCCTCTCTGCAGATAGGGACAAATTCTTCCCTAATAACCTGATATGATAACTAATTAAGACAGGTCAAGCCTTGAGAACTTAGCCTATACGAAACTCTTATTAGTAACAGTAATGATAATGACTAATAGCATATACTATTTGGTAAATATAACTTCTTGACTTATTATTTTAAGGACGACATATAAATTGCTTTTTTCCCCCCAGACATGATGTTACCTTGAGTATTTATTTAAAAGTATAAACCCTTAAAAATGCCCAATGGTAAATTACTTTAGCACTAGGCAAGAATCCTTGTTAGTTTTAAAAAGTCATATAATAATGTTTGGCACTCTTGATTTTATATCCTAAATCAGTAGTAACGTTGTTATAATGATGATGTCGTGATACCATGCTATTTTGACTAACATATCCTGCCCGTGGCTCTGAACCGAATTAAGCGACAGAGTCAGCAATGGGCAGTCCTGCTGAGTGTCTCTGCTCAGCAGAAACAGAGCTGTGAGCTGTCACTGAAGACTTCACATCTGTATGTAGCAGTTTCTACGGGAAACTAAAGAGAATGAATCCTGGCTGGGCGCGGTGGCTCATGCCTGTAATCCTAGCACTTTGAGAGACCAAGGTGGGTGGATTGCTCGAGGTCAGGAGTTCGAAACCAGCCTGAGCAAAAGCGAGACCCCGTCTCTACTATAAATAGAAAGAAATTAATCGGTTAACTAATATATATATATATATACACAAAAAAAATTAGCCGGGCATGGTGGCGCATGCCTGTAGTCCCAGCTACTTGGGAGGCTGAGGCAGTAGGATTGCTTGAGCCCAGGAGATTGAGGTTGCTGTGAGCTAGGCTGACTCCACGGCACTCACTCTAGCCTGGGCAACAAAGTGAGACTCTGTCTCAAAAAAAATAAAATAAAGAGGATGAATGCAAATCAGCCCCAAATAACAAAATAATCAGCCCTCATTGCCTTATAAGCATCTTAAGAGACAATGACAACTGATCTCGTTAGTGTTTTCCAGGACCTAATTAGAAATGCAACTTATAATTTTTAGAATTGGATTACAAAATAAGTATTCGTCACGATGTCATTTAAGTTGAAAAATTTTCTTCTAAGCCTTCTTTTCCCTAGGATAATTAATGCAATCAAAATTATAGATTAGTAGAATGAAGGGTTTTCTTTATAAAGCTTGGATATTTTGGCCATAAACACACATGTATGTTCTGCATGCTAAGGTCTCAGCCATCAGCTAGCAGCGTTGCCTGAGCACATAGTATTGGCTGAGGGCGATATAGATACTTTGTATGGTCTTAGGAATTGCACAGATCCATTGTGCAGTGTTGCTGATGAAGAAGCCGAAATTCAGTGCTGTAATCAGTGAAGCTAGTTAACTTCCAGCTGGAAGTCGTGTACCTATGTACCATCTTGTCCAAGAGCAGGGAGCCTCCAAGCTTCAGTCCACAGTTTCTTGTTCTGTTTTCTTCCTGGTACCTGGTTTGCTATGCCTACAAATTTTACCACCTCCATTTTTGCCTATAGACCTCTGATAACATTTTTATATTAACTAAGTATTAATATAATTAACTGAATATCTTTATATTAATGCACTAAATCATGTGTAAAAATTGGACACTTTATCGTTGCTTCATCTATTACCCATCTCCCAAAACAAAATTTTGTCCTATGGTGATAATTTTATTTAATAGTATTTGCTTTTGTGATTTCTTTGGCTTGTAAATTTGGACTGTATTTTACCCTCTTCCTCTTCTTCATTCATATTCACTATTAATTGAATGAAGTAATTCAGAAGTTGCTCTCTCTAAACTTATATAAATTTTGGCCTTTTAATGCAAGCAAAATAAGCTATCCCTGGCTAGGTTTAGCAAACAGGAAGGACTACAGGGACTCTAAATATTTCAAATAAAGGAATAACTAACCTCACTCCCTCTATACAAGGTCCAGATACAAAGTCCAGAAGAACTGACTCTGATTGGCAGAATTCAGGTCACGTATTTCCTTTATAACTCAGGTGGTTGCGTTTCTGTCATTGGAATAGAACCACAGTGACGTGAGCAGGGGCAGGTCCCCAGAGGAAAAGAAAGGAGGAGAGGGAAAGATTGCTGGCAGGTGAATAAATCTCAGTTTTTTTTTTCTTCTTCTCCATTTCTTTGTAATAATATGCTACTTCAAACCCAGCCCCCTCTGTCTCTGGTTTTTCTTTGCTCGGTTCTGTAATCCACTGGAGGTGAGCAAACATCCTCAGACTAAACTTCTAGCTGCAAAAGCTAAATGTGTCTTACTCTTTTCTGCCACCTGCACTGAGCAGTGTGCAGTTTCTCTAGTGAGTGAGCCATCCATCGTTGTGATGTTAATAGTGTGATGTGTTCTTAAATGCTTTGATCACAGCAGCTGTGATTTTTATGACCTTATATTGTGAGGGAATAAAATATGTTAGTAAAGTGGAAGGATGTTTGTATTTACAGAAGATAATTAATATCAAGTAGATTTATACTCTTTGTATTCAGCAAATGTGAATATCCCTTTGGCTTATATACTAAAACAATTTATTAATATATATTTAGACTATAATAAATATATTCATTCTGTTATCTTGTTTTATCATACCTCTAATAGGGGTAGTATAATACCTTTAACAGAACAGGATTCAATACAGATTAAAAACTCAACATAAGACCAGGTTTTTATTCATTGGATGCTATTAATCTGTATATAAAAATATATGAATTTATCTGAATATTGAGGTGAAGATTAGACTCAAATTAATTTTTGGTGGTTTACTTTTTAAATTTAATGTGTCAGTTATGCTCCAGAGAGATGATACAAATGAAACATGAAGAGAGAAAGACAAATGTAAGGCCTTTCGCAGCACAGGACAAACCTCTCCTGGAGGAGAGAGGGAGTGGCGGGTTGGGCTGGGCTGTGTGTGCTGGACCCGGGTCTGACACACATCGGGGCCCGGAGCTCAGCTTGTTGGGGAAACAGGGATGAAAGGTGTCCTTGCAAGGAACTTAGAACCAGGGTCACTGTTTGAAAACAGGGGTTCGAGCAGAGTTCCACCCCGCCGAGGGTTAGGAGCAGAAATTCAGAAACGGTCTGCTGTCAACTGCAGAGGCTTGTGCTGGAGGCTCTTACTAGGGGATGTTCTCACTGGTGCATTAAAATCACGTGCTCAGGCTTTAAGCACCAAAATGAGCCGGTCCTCACACAACTAGGTACAAATCACAAATCGAATTATTTTAGCTAAATAATGTTGACAGACCCATACATCACACCCTCCCAAAAACTGAGACCCATTGCTATAGAATGCCATTTTCTTGCCTTTAGTTAATACATTTTGTTCTGTTGGCCAACAGTCAGTAAATACCTTGAGATAAACCAGGAGTCAGTCCAGACCAGCTAAGATTAACCTGTGCTTTGCAGCCAAGAAACAAAATCAATTACTAACAAATAAATTCACCACAAGCACTGTGAACAAATATAGTAATCTGAACTTAATGTTGATAAAAAATAGTGTTCATACTCAGAAAGATAATAAGGATAATACGCATTAAAGAAAACAAGAAAAGATTCATCAAAAGCCAGTAGAAATGAAATGAGGTTGGTTATATATGAAAAGGATTTAATTAGAGAACCTAAATAGAAATCAATGTCTCTGTCTCCCTCTCTCCCCGATCTTCCAGTATCTTGGTATCTCAGTGGGTAATAGATCAATAGGTATATAGACAGAGTTATTAAAATAACACTAAGGGCCATGCAGAAAGGCTCACACCTGTAATCCCAGCTCTTTGGGAGGCCAAGGTGGGAGGATTGCTTGAGGCCTGGAGTTTGAAACCAGCCTGGGTAACGCAGAGAGACTCCCATCTCTACACATTTTTTAAAAATTAGCTATGCATAGTGGCCTGTGCCTGTGGTCCCAGCTACTCAGGAGGCTGATCCAGGAGGCTCCCTTGAGTCCAGGAGTTCAAGGCTGCAGTGAGCTATAATCCTGCCTCTGCACTCCTGCCTGAGAGACAGAGCAAGACTGTCTCAAAAAATTAATTAATTAACCCTGAAAACAAAAATAGGAACCTCTAAGATATGGTATTGTGACACTTATATGTGATTTTGAAGCACAGAAATAGGAGGGCAGAGATGGAATGAAATGAAATCAAATACAAAAAATCAGTTTCGTGTTAGGGAGAAATAGTTAAATCAGCAGACATCTAACAGGAGTTCCAGAAGTTGAGATTAAGTGAAAAATGTAAATGAAGTGACAATATTTAAAAATATGATCACCCAGAATTTTCCATATTAAAAGTGTCATGTATCTGGGCAGTTTCAGTTCCAGATGGGGTGTGTGGGGTGTGGGAATGAAAGTACCATGTAAAATATGTGTGCAGAAATTGTCACGGAAGCATGGAAGACTGAAAAAATTCACACCTACATCATATTGAAGAATAGAAAATATAAAGAAAAAAATCATAAACATGCCACAGAGAAAAGACTGCTTATCTCAAAAGCAAGACAATTATACCTGCAGCAAATTATGTTACTACTAACAGTAGATACAGGAAGAGAATGGAGCCACACTTTTAACACTGAAGGAAGTAAATCATAATCTAAAATTCTGCACTAAGTTAAATTATAATCTGAAAGTGAGAGAAAATAATGACAGTGACAGAGAGAGAATTTTTATCAGACCCCTTCTAAAAGAACTACTGAAAGACATACTTTCAAAGAATAAAATAATACCTGGGAATAGAGTAAAATGCAAAAAAATAGTGGTAAATTTGGACATATTACCTGAAATTGGTAATATATGATGGTAAATTTAATTAATTTTAACTCTGAAAATAAAAGGCCAGAGACTAATTTTATGTGGCTAAAATTGTTTGAACCAAAATGTTAGAAATCAGTGATGAGTTTGATGTGGGTGGCAGTTGATGACCGATTGCTAACATCCTAGTGTTGTTTTGGGAATAGGTAATGAAAACTTCAGCTTTGTTGGTAAAGCCTAGAAGTGACTTAGAGTGCGTGTGAGCCATTACTGCTGAGGGACCGTGTCTGTGACTTTCCCTGCATGGCGGGCGGCGTGTCACCCTCGTACTGTTTCTGTCCTCCTCGTAGTGCTAGAACATCCAGTGCTGCCCGGGCACTCGGCTGCCCAGACTGGAGACTGCACTGACAGCAACCATGGAGGCAAAGTGTGGTCGTGTGACAAGAGCCACAATGAATGCTTTGGGGAATGTCACAGGTCACTTGTAAAAATTATATGTCCCTGGAACTGAAGAGGTCAATCATGGGCCGTGACCAGTGAGCCGGGTGCCCAGGACAGCGAGATAAGAGGCACTCGAGTCCGTAGCGCCGTGCTTGACCTGCACAGCTTATGTTTTCATTTCATTTTATTTTATTATAATTAATGCAATAACTTTAATTATTTAAAGATTAATTTTGCTTAAACTAATATTATTTTTGTTTTGATCATACTCATGCAGACTTACTCATAAGTGATACAAATTCTTACTCAATTGAAATAGGAAAGGACAGGTGCAAAGAGCACATTACCAGTGCAAAAGAAGGTAGCAGAGAGAAAAATGGAAGCACAGTGAATAAAACATAAAATAAGGGGACAAGGAGTGCAAATATGCGGTGATCACAATAAATATAGACGTGAGCAATCCAGTGATCACAGTGAAGAAAACAGAAACCAGCACTGAGATACGGCTGATCCTTGAAGTACGCGGGTTTGAACTGTGTGTTCCACATCTGCTTGGATTGTCTCCTGCCCTGGCCACCCTTGATGCAGCAGGGCCAGCCTTCCTCTGCCTCCTCCCCTTTGCCTGCTCAACATGAAGAGGATGAGGATAGAGACCTTTAGGATTCACTTTCAATTAATAAACAGTAAATATATTTTCCCTTCCTTACGATTTCCATAATACAAGTTTCTTTTCTCTAGCTTTCTGTAGTGTATGTCATATGTATATGACATACAAAGTATGTGATGATGGGCTATTTATGGTATTGGTAGGGCTGCCAGTCAGCAGCAGGCTGTCAGCAGGTGAGTTTTTGGGGAGCCAACATTCTATGGATTTTTGACTGCATGGAGGTCAGACCCTCTAACTCCCAGGTTGTTCAAGGGTCAACTGTATATGTTTTAAAACAAAGGACCTAAAACAACATAGCACTTTTTATAATAAAAGGATGAACTATATATGTCAGCAAAAAAATAAAAAAAAAATAAAATGCAAAGCAAGAGACGTTACCGAATGATAAAAGGAACAATGTATACCCCAGGAAAAGTCAAGTTCCATGAGGCTGTATGCACCAAACAGCACAGTCTTGACTTGAACAGGCAAACATTGGTAAAATCAACGAGAAAAAGGATGAAAAGTGCAAGTACGGAATGGAAATTTGGTGCATTTTAATCAGAAACATTATCAAACAAGTGGATAATATTCCAAATTGTGAAGAGTGACATGAAGAAATTGTTCAGGGTGTTACAAGGTCGCGTTAGAAGGAAACCTGATGTATTCTGGGTGAAGGAGTTGGCGAAGACTTCCATGAAGAGTGACATTTCAAAAAAATGTCAAGAATAATTCGGAATTAATCAAGGTGAGGGGGTGGCCAAATTCTAGGCAGAGGGAACATGAAAAAAGATTTGGGAATTTAATGATTTGATTAGAGACTGAGGAAGAAAATTATGAGATAGGAGGCTGGGAAATTCTGCACAAATCATAGCATATAAGATATTTTCCGATCCTTTTCAGCTCACCTCAAAATGTCACATTTTGGAAAGAGAGATGTCTCGAGTTCAAAAATAAAAGCCACAAAGCTTGAAAACAAAATAGAATAGAAATAGAAATAGAATAGAAAATATAAAGAAAAAAATCATAAACATGCCACAGAGAAAAGACATGCAAAAACCCATGCTATATATTTTCAAATAAAAATAACTAATTTAAAGTTAGCATGTAGGATGAATTATATCCAAAATGCATATACCAATCTAGATGTAAAAGTGTATTGTCTGAGCTATTTTTACTTTACCAATTTATAGAAATTCTTACATGTTAATCCTTTCATATTTTGTCTTCAAAAATAGCAAACACCTGATTTCAGAATTTAATAATTCTGTGGCTAGCATACAGTGTGATACCTGCAATGTGTATTAGTATCGGAGCTGGTAAGAGGCCCAGTCCAGATGATTTTATTTGGCAAAGGCCATCACTCCAGTAATCATCTTCTCTGTCTCAGAGAGAACTTCCAGGAGGCAAGAAAACCACAGAGCTTTCTCCTCCCTTATGTTACTATCTTTAAGAATTTCTTTTACGTACTGCGTATGATTCTTAGTAAAGATGTTCAGGCCTCTAACGTGGAGAATTTCCTGTGAGGCTGTGGTCTGACTTGCGGGACAACTGAGCAATTCCAGCACTAAGTTTCGTTGAGTTAAACACATGCAAGTGGGCGGAGCAGCCTGTTGGTTCTTCCCTTCCCTGTAGTGTGCATCTGGTCCACCTGACACAGAGCTGCGTGTGCATTCAGCATTGACTGATTGGCAGTCACGTGCCACACGAGAACATTCCTGGCTACAGGGGGCCACGCATGTAACAATGGTCCTGTAAGACTGTAATGGAGCTGAAAATTCCTATTGCCCAGTGGCCTCGTAGCCATCGAGACATCGGAGGTCAGCACATCTCCCTTTCCATGTCTAGATGCACGGATGCCATTGCGTTGCAGCTGCCTGAGGCACTCAGTGCAGTGACAGGCTGCGCGGGGCTGCGGCTGGGGAGCGACAGGCTGCGCCACGTGGACCGGTGGGCAGGCAGCTGCACCGTCCAGGTTTGTGGAAGGACACTGTGTCTGCGCGATGGCCGAATCGCCCAGCGATGCGCTTCTCGGGAGGGATCCTGGTCTGTAAGTGTTGCATGGCTGCACTTACGTCCTGTCTTATCTCAAACACTGTGAGGCAGGCTAATGAGCTAGCCGTAATTTGAGAGCACATGCTTCGGGAAGATATCCGGAGCATTCCGAGTACTGGTTTGGGAAATCTCACTCTTGGTCTGAAGTTCTAGTGATGTGAGGGTGGCGAAGGCCGTCTGCACTCCTGCCTCTGGCTCCCACAGCTCTGAGAGCCAAACCGAGGAGGGAAACCCCTGGATGGTGAAATGGATTTCTGTCAAGACTGACATCAGCATTTTCGTTAATACTGATATATATGGTATTTCTAAGTTACATCTATATTAAAGTGCCATTACATTAAACTTCATAAAGGCACTGTCCACACTGCAGTATATTTAAGGCCACAGGTGTAGCACATTTCATCACTGCAACCTGTTTAAGACTCCAGCAGTTTCGTCCAAATAGCCTGGTGCTTGTGGTTTCACTGATGAATAGTTTTCGTAGGCACGGCCTGCTGGTTGGTGGGGAGCTTGGAGCCTGAAGCCAGGGCGAAGCCTTCTGGAAACAGGCAGAGAGTTATCTAAGGAAGGACCTCTCAGTGACCAGAGGATTGTCCATGGCGTACCTGACAACGGTCGGAGAGTGGCCAGAGGGCACAAGCAGGAAAACAGAGGGCTGATTTCACCAGAGGCACCTTGATCTCTATTAGCTGCTGACACTGAGCCTACTCCTGGAGGACCATCCGTGTGTCTTCCCAGCCACCCGGTCTCATGCTTTCCAAGTCCCGCTCAGACAGCCAGATCGGTCCAGGAAAGTGACAGTGTACAATGCTACCATCGATAGATAAGCACAGTTCCAAGCACCTAAGAGGAATAAATGGTAAAATAAGATATTAATAAATGTACTTTTTTAAAAGGATTGCATCATATTCTATTTAAGGGATCATTGGGACACACCCTAATGTATCTGCTCAAATTCAAATTGAAGAACATTTTCGGTTTTATCTTTTGTTAGTATCTTGCCCAGTGATTCCTTCAGGATTTATTCCTAGCAATGTGCCTGTTGGATTAGAAAGAACTTTCAGGCATTTCATACATAATTTAATATAATTTATTGGAAGAAATTTATAAACTCTTACAAAATTTATATATCATTTAATTTGACCCTTTAAAACTAATGTTTGCAAACTAGTACAACCTTTGTGGAAAGTAATATGGAGATACCTTGAAGAGCTACAAGTAGAACTACCATTTGATCCAGCAGTCCCATTGTGGGCATCTACCCAAAGGAAAAAAAGACATCTGCACTAGAATGTGTATAGCAGCACAATTCACAATTGCAAAGATGTGGAAATAATCCAAGTGCCCATCAATACATGAGTGGATTAATAAAATGTGGTACATGTATACTATGGAGTTCTACTCAGACACAAAAAACAGTGGTGATCTAACACCTCTTGTATTATCCTGGATAGAGCTGGAGCCCATTCTACTAAGTGAAGTATCACAAGATGGAAAAACAAGCACCACATGTACTCACCATTAAATTGGTATTAACTGACCAACACTTAAGTGCACATATAGTAATAACATCCATCGGGTGTCGGGCAGGTGGGAGGGGGAGGAGGGATGGGTATATTCACACCTAATGGGTTTGGTGTGCACCGTCTGGGGGATGGACACACTTGAAGCTCTGACTTGGGTGGGGCAAAGGCAATATACGTAACCAAAATGTTTGTACCCCCATAATGTTCTTAAATGAAAAAAAAAACAGAATTATTTGAGCTATTATTCTTACCTGTGACTAGCAAGTACATTTGAAAATAACAGTTGGAATTAATAGTAATATTATATTTCTGAACTGTTCATTTTTAATTTTTCCCCTTTTTTGAGGAGATCTTTCATTTTCTCCTAGAAAATGTCAGGAAACAGATTGTGCAAATAGGTTATTGAGGAGAGCCGAGCACAAGTTGTGCACAGAGGTGTGAGCAAGGCTAGGGCTCCAACAAGGGAGGGTGAAGCACAGGATCTAGCAGCAGAGAACGTTGTCACCACCCTCACACACCGTGGGACACAAGGAACCCAGTGAGAACTGTAACCACGGAGAGATGCTCTCCAAACAAAGCGAGAGCAGAGGTAGACGCCTGCCGATGTGGAGTGGGGGCAGGAAAAGGGAGAAGTACGTATTTAGACTCTTTTCTCCTTCTGCCCACCAGTCTCTTTGTAGAGGGAAAAGGATCCAGATGACAGATTTCAAAGAGGTCAGACTTACAGCACAGGGTAGGACAGAAATGTCCTGGGTTTGCAGCCAGAATATGCAGCAGGACCTCCTGCCTTGCCCCTCAGCGTGCAGTCCTGCCTCTTACCCTGCCCTCTTCCCCAGTGGGAAAAATGCAAAGTCCTGGTAGCCCCACATGTCACTGTGGGGAATGCCAATTTTGTCACACTCCCAACAGAACCAGGATTGGAGCATTACCCTTCACCAGTGCCCTTCGTGTCTGGTAGCAGAGAACAGGGGAGAAGGAGAATTTGTCCAAGAACTGCAACAGAATGGCTAACGTCCCCGCCCTTGTCATCTTTCCTGCAGCCTGAGTGTGCGACTGCCCATAGCCTCCTACTTCTGGCATTCATCCCACGCACTCCCCGCCCTCTTACTCTTTGCCTACGGCTTTTGACAGAGGGTTTTTCTTTCCTTTTTCAACCTGATGTGGTAATCCAAACCTTAATTTCCATAGGACGGAGATGATTATGCCATCTTTACTTGGTGGCTGCAAAATACAGATGGCCGGTACTATCACACACTTGAGTACTAGAAGGCATCTAAGTAGGTCCCTAGTTCCTGGACAGTGTTCTTGGCTTTTTTCTAAGTTCACGAAAGCTTGTCCAGGCAGAAGCATTTTAGGTTCCAAGAAGCCGAATGGTCCCCCTGAAGAATGGAGGCATACCGGGACCTGAACAGTGAACGTCAGTGGCCCGGTGTGCCTTGCGGAGGAAGACCGTCAGTCTTCGTGGGCTAAATGGAAAGTCGTTTAGTCAACAGACATGTTCTGTGCGTGGTCTGTACGCGTGCCACCATGGTCACTGTGCATGTGGCCATCTTCGGTGAAATTTGGGAAGGCTGGAGGAACGATCTCAGAGGACTAGAAAAAGAGCTGACCGTTAACACAGGGCTGAGAGCTACATCTCGGTGGCATTTATATTTATATTTATATGGAAACAACAGATCCACTCACGCTGCATGTATTCCCAGGGGTCATCCGCACACCCCCCGTTGACTTCTTGCCCTGTCATCTGTCTCGTCCGTATCCGTGATCAGCCAGCACGTCAGCCACGGCCATGGTGCAGCGTCTGTGACTCACGCCTTCTCTCCTCCCACATACGGTGCATCCCGGGGCGCACGGCCCCGCACTGTGTCTAACAGGATTCAGCTTTCATAATGTCAGGTCACCCCTGAGTAGGGCCCTAATGCATGTAGTTCATGTCTGCCCATGTGCCTTCCTGTCCATCAACCTGGGCCTCACTTTTGATCCTATCTTCATCCCTGCAGGAAACCACAGCTGCAGGGTGAGGTTGCCCCGTGGGTGTCTGAGTCACCCGTTCCTTCAGTTTATTTGCATCATCCAGAACTATTTGGCGTTACTCTTATGGATAGAATTTGTATTTCATGATGAAATGTTGAAATCATGTTAGAAATCATCCAGTTCGTGATGGGCAGATTGGGATGTCCAGTTGCTTGATTTCCACTGCTCAGGCCTTAGAGACAGCTGGAGAATGTTTCTCAAGTAGAGAAGCGCTGGCAGCAAAAGAGTAATTTACCTCGAGTGAAAATCCCAGGGTTTTGTACTATAATTCCCTTATGGGGTCTTGGGTTGTGAGGGTTATGCGGCCGGGCTGCCTGGGCCCCAGTGTGGATCTGGTGTGGATACTGTGCTTGCTCCAGGCCCCACCTGGACACAGTTCTGCGAGCTGCTCAGTCCTGGGTAGGATCACCGCACCTGGGTGGTGTGAGGTTGTCCCCTGAGCTCCGAACTCACGGAACTCCTAGAAATGTCCCCACTGTGACAAGTCCCAGGGCTTTTGCAGTGTTTACCTTCTGTGCTCTGGCGAGTAAATGAAATGCTACTTTATTAGGGGTACTATTATGGTACTCCAGGTATTACTTTTTATTATAAAAGGTAAGCTGTCACTACAAGATAGGTGGAGTCCACAAAACTTAAACACTTTAAATGCCCATTTTTCTTTATTGTGATATTAAGGAACAGTTTGGGCACGTCTGTGTGTCTGGTCATTGGGGCTCCATGGGTTCGACTGTGCCGTCCACAGTTGTCCTGGCTTGGATTGCTGTTCGGTGCCACCTGGCAGTGGCTGTCTGACTTGTCTTTTTATAGATATGGCTCATCCTGGATCATGCAGCTGCTGTAACTGCTGGGACAGCGGCTGTAATTCTAGGAAGCTCCCCAAATTATTACAGTTGGCGCCAACCTTGTCAACTTGATCTGTGGGATTGATCTGGGAGAGGTGGCGACATGGGAACTCCCTCCCACCCCCAGCATTCGTATGTCACCTTCCTTACCTGAGCTACTGCAGTCGCTGCGTAAGAATTTTTGGCACCCAATTTTGAGAACTTGACTGTGGAGCAATGAGAGCCAGCTGCCCAGAAAGATGTATCTGGAGATAAGAACAATGATGAGGATTGGTGGTGGGGCTCTCACCAGGGTTTAGCACATTAGTTTTACCTGGCAATCTCCTCCCATCTGGCCAACTGGCCAGAAATGGCAGCAGTGAATGACATTTGGATGACTTCCTTTATCACATCACCCAAATGTATAAAGTTTATAAGATTTATATAATTTACTATGTAAGTTACTGTGTTTACTTTTTTTTTTTTTTTTTTTTTTTTGAGACAGAGTCTCACGGTGTTGCCTGGGCTAGAGTGAGTGCCATGGTGTCAGCCCAGCTCACAGCAACCTCAAACTCCTGGGCTCAAGCGATCCTCCTGCCTCAGCCTCCTGAGTAGCTGGGACTATAGGCACGCGACAGGATACCCAGCTAATTTTTCTATGTTTAGTAAAGACAGAGTCTCACTCTTGCTTTTTCAATTTTCTGAGCTCAAGTGATTCTCCTGCTTCAGCCTCTCAGAGTGCTAGGATTACAGGCGTGAGCCACTGTGCCCAGCCTGTATTTACTATTTTTTACTATTACTATATTTACTATTTACTCACATATTTACTATATGTACTATAATTTATTTTGTAAATTTACTATGACTTAAATAGAAATTCAGTGAGTAATTTTTTGTTATTATTTTGTTTTTGCTATAGTAAATGTTAGTACTAATAAAACATTTGGTTTATTATTTTAAAAACTGTTATAATTTTGAAAGGTTTCAAGATTTTGTTTCAAGGTTAATTTCTTTTCAAGGTCCAACATTCTTACAGTCTATACTTAATGAATGGCAAAGAATAATAATATTTTATTAACCTGATTTCAATAGGTAACCCAATTTAACAAATGCTTCTTCCATTATATTCTCAGGAATAGTCACCTACTTTAATAAATCTAACAGATTATGAGATATTTCCAATTACAGTTTTGGAACTCACTTTTCCTCCCCTTTTATTCTGGCCTTAAGAAATTGATGCTTCCCAGCTTACTCCACTCCTTCTCTTTATAATCTCCCTAAACAGTTTTGGTACATGCTGCTTTGATAGGTATTTGGCTTGTGTTAGTTGTTATTAGAGGTGAACTTTTTCTTTTTTTTTTTTGCAATGGAAAGTGAGGACATGATTATTTATACGAAAATAATGTTTCTTCCATGTATCTTAAAGTTACTTTTAATATTCTTATAAACTTGGCAACTGTAATATGATAGTTATCTTAGTCCCTGTGTGCTGCTATAAAAAATTACCAGCGACTGAGTAATTTATAAAGAACAAGAGTTTACCTCACAGTGTGGAGGTTGAGAAGTCCAAGACCAAGGTGTCAGCCTCTGGCGAGGGCCTTCTTACTCCGTGCTCACATGGTGGAAGGTGGAAAGGCACAAGGGGACAAATTACCCTTGTGTCCTCACAGGGCAGAAGAGGGAGAAAGTGTGAACCTACCCAAAAGCATTCACTATAGGGCCCTGCTCCTTTCCCTCATGATTTAATAACTTCCCAAAGTCCTCACCTCCACCAAAGGGGAGATGAAGTTTCAACTTGAATTTTGGAGGGAACACGTTCAACCCATAGCAATGGCAATAGAGAAACTCTGAATTTAACTTGTTACTCTTTTTGGAAACCTACAAGTACTATTCCCAAATTTTCCCAAATAGGCCAGATAGGTATTCCATCTTCATTGAAAGTTATGGTATATGATTGTTTTACAAAATATTTTGTTACTGCCTGACATGGCTTTCTATTTTTCCAATCTGCTGTGTCTACTTTTATACTATCTGTTACCCGACCAGTAAGGTAATGCCACACATTTTAGATTTCTTTTATGTAAGTTCTCCACTCCAAGATATAAATACCTGTGTTGTGAGATTATTACAGGCTATAGTAGCAAAGGATCTCAAGGTTAATATCTCAATTCAATTAAAGTTTCGCTTGTGTCACATCCAGAGGTGTTTCTGGGCTGCCAGGTACTTGTGCCCCAGTCACTTGTACAGGGACAAATGCCGCCTCGCCACCTGCCTTGTCTGATCTCCCAGAGCCCTGGTCACCATCACAGCTACATGGAACACATCGTGGAGGGTATTTATGGGATACATCTGGGATACGCATTGTTTTCCTTTACATTGCGCCAATTAGAATTCAGTCTCATGGTTATAATTTTTTATAAATGTGATTACATTAAGTGTTCAGGAGAGAAAGAAATAACATTTGGAGGATGCTCAGAAGTCCCTAAATATGCATATTAATATTCTGTGAATAAATACCTTTAATGTCTACAGACACAAAGATTGAACATACATAATTTATTGCTTTGTATTCAAAAATTTAGAGTGAAAAACTAAATGCAAGTAATTTAAAATAGAAAACTATGCACAATGTATATAAAACAAGTAATATATTAAATATATAGTTAAATATTATATGCTTTATATGATTTTATGCATTTAACATTCTAGATAAATGATATAACTAATCACATATATCTGTATTATGTATAACTATAAATAAGTGGAAAAAACACAGAAACCATGAGTTTGTATCATTTTACCACAATGCTGAAACTTTTCAGAAAACTTTAGGTTTTCATTTTGAAGCATATACAGGAGTTAAGTAAATGTCTTCTTGTGGTTTAGGATTTTCAGGAAAAGCCTCAAAGGGCAAAACCAATAAACTGAGTGCCGTAGACCAGGGATTTGAAAGCCTACATCAAAATGCCAGACCACTTACTTAGAAGGTGTAAAGAGATCATGGAACCGGTTTTGCCAACCTCAGCCCTAAGTTTTAAAGGAGAGGTTGCCAGACTGATGAGGAGAGCCGGCATTCCCTCCCTCGCAGAGCCGCCCTCGCAGAGCTGGTATGCGGGGCATGACCTTGCTCTGCATCTTGGGGAAGGGGAGACAGCTGTCTTCCACCTGTCCTTTCAGATGTCTTCACAGTGATCCCCTGGAGAGACTCGTATCCCCTTGATCCTGAGAGACTCAAGAACTGGTGTTGACGCGGGTTTGGATGTTTTAGTGGTGAGAGTCGGTGGAAATCGCTGCCTCTGTTTGTAGCAGGATGAAATCGAGTTGGCTCCATGAGAAAGAGCAGCTCTTCCCCCAAAGTAGGGCCAACGCTTGCGTTTTCTGTGTACTCTGCTGATAGGAACCGACATAGAGAAGTTTCAGAAAGACTGAACAGACCCCCTGGAGGAAAGGTGGGATTCCAACTGGGAGATAGATGGGGGGTTGCTAGGTTTTCAGAGGCCGGTGGGAATCAAGGTTGGCCAGACAAAGGAGAGAAATGGCCACGTCCAGGAGGTGCAGCCAGACTTCCTCTGCAGGGGACTCTCTAGAGAACCCAAGCAGCCTGCCACAGAGGAGCCACCACCACGCGGACATTTGCCACAGATGCCGGGTGGTATGTGCCCTTTCCCTGTTCTTTCATTTCAGGCGCAGGGCTGCAGAAGTCAGAAACAGCAGTCGCTGGGGAGGGGAGGGGGAGAAGAAAAGAACCTTCCTTACCCTATTCCAGGACTCCAGCACTGCAGCGGGGCCCTCACTGGAGGACAAATGTAATAGGGAGACACTCTAAACTGTGTAAACATTCACTCCCAGACAGGAAAGAAATGGGCAGCTTTTATTTTATTCTTCCTTGTTTCATAGTTTTTCTCTACTACATCTCAGCCTTAGGAGAGATCTGTTCCACACCATGGGATAATCCTGTGATTTCTCGGGCTTGTCGACAGTTTAAGTAGGGGCAGCAGTGGTATAACTAGAACCTAGGAGACACTTTTCCCAATCACTCTGCATTTCTCAGAGTGATTAAATTTGCAAGATCAAAACTGCAAATGTTCTTGCTCCTCCTTCTTGTATCTCCTAGTGACATATCTCAGTTACTTCATAGGAAAATGATGCACAGTAGAGTGAGGGTTTTGTATCCTGAGAGGTAACGGAGCAGTGCAAGCTACCATTTTCCAAGCGGTGTGCGTATAAATTTTAAAGTTGAACAGTGATACACAGCAATGTTGTATCCTCTTAACTTTATTTCATCAATGATCAATTCTAAAGTACGTTAGAATTTCATGTTCAATTTCATTGTTGTTGTATGGTATTTTTCTAATTATTTTCTATTCATTTTCCAATAGCTGAGTCAGAAAAATAAATTTCAAGTAATTAATATCAAAAACTACTTGTAGAGTTAACATCTTAGTCATCCGTTTCTGTCGATACCATTATATTTTATATCATGGAGGCACATCTTATAATTCTAAAGGCTTTCATGTGGTTTCTAAAATTGGATTCTGCTATAATGATTTAGTCAAGCCTAATCAAATCCTAGTGTATTGTCAATTTACAACTCTAAGGAAGTGACTACAGATACTTTTTTTGAATATTTGGATAAGTACCTTAGTCAACAAAAATTCCCAACATCTTTAGATTTCTGAATTAGGCACTTTGGGATATTAGTTTGCCAGATATAGCAAACAATTAATTTGATAGAACACTGCTAAATATGCAGTCCTTTAGCAAATGGAGGTTAGAAATTTTCCTTTGCACCTGGGTAAATTACAGATTAGAATGTCTAAGGTATAAGCTGACTGAAACGGCTGTGAGTGTCAGAAAACACTCTCTCGTTTGGGTAGTTATCTGGAAAACTTCTGGGTTTTAATCTAATCACATCTAAGTAGGTTGCAGTTAGTAAAAGCTTCATTTCACAACAGCCAGATCACTACTTTGCAAAGGATTGCTTTTTGTAAAGCGATAATATTAATCAGAAATGACCAACTGCAGGCGAAGACAGACCCACAGGGCTCACTCACCTGCCAGGGTGGTTGTGGCCGTGCCTAGCTGAGGCAGCTCACTGCTACTGCAACTGCAGCTCTGTTTAGGCGACCTCAGTCCCCTGATAGAAGAAACATTTGAAAAACATTTTAAAAGTTTCAATGCATAAATACATTCCAAAGATTACGTGTATATTAAAAAAAATCTTAGTTTTAGATTCTATGAACGTGTTAGTTTATCCAGTATTATTATTGGTTTTATGAAAGCGTCTTAGTTTTAAATGTCTGGGCATAGGTCAAACTCCTTCCAGTGTTAGGCTATTCAGATTCCCGCAGTTAAAGCCAAGTCTTCATAGACATCACCAACAGCGTTTGAATGCGGTTTGGGGAAAGTGAGATCCAGTTCTGTACTTTCTTTCCTGTCATTACTTTTTTTTCTTGGTTAATTTTATCTACCTTCAGTCTGTGGTATTTACCCTCTAAAAGAGCATGCGCCGTTGGTGGGGAGGAACTGATTTTTAGTATCTAAATTTCAATGGTGGGATCTGTTATGTTCTGTTTTTGCTCACGTGCTCTGCTGCCCTGACATAGTGGATGGAGAAGGCCCTTGGTGTTCTCAGATTTCAAAAGATTTTTTCCAAAGAAAAACGCTTCGGGAAAAAAAATAGGAATTTGCCTTTTTAGTGAGGTATAATTTACATAAAATAAAGTGCAATGGTTTTAAATATAGTTTGATACATTTTTGTGAATGCAGGTACTGCATTGACATCAAAATAAAGAACACTGCTGTCAGAAGCCCCTTCCTGGCTGGTCAGCCCACCTCATCTGACCATTGCCTGTGTGTGTGTGTGTGTGCGTGCGTGCGCACTCACGCTCATGTGTGTGTTTAAGCCATGTAATGGTCGCAGTGTTTGACACAGCTTTTGGAGGAAACATGTCTGTGCTTAGAAGCTTTGTTTTGGCCTTTTAAGGATTGACTTCATAGTTCTTGTTAAAAAGAGTTTGTGTGAAAATTGTTACTTTTAAATAGGCAAAAACAAAAGCAAAAACAAGAAATAGGTTTTATTTAGGGAAGTGGTGAATTTGGAATCAAAGGAGTTCATTGCATGCAGGAAACCCTGTGTGCATGTAGAGGGCTGAGAATGGCAGCTACTCACCGTGCACCAGAGGTTTTCCACAGGTGGTTGGAAGAGCTACAGGGCATGTTGCAAGAGATTTCATAGGGGCTTCATATTTGTCAACAAAAATGCAAATGATAATGGCCAAATACAGTGCTTTCTGTGTGCCTGGAAATAATCTAGGCACTTAGCACACGTTCATGCAAAATGGCATACACATCTGCTCAACTCAGTGTGACTTTTTAAGCATATTTCTTATTTTTCTGTGTGTACTACCTCCTAGGTCAGTTGTTAATAAATCACGAAATAATAAAATATGTTATTTTATATTTCAGAATTAATACCCGAATTTCTTTAATTTGTGAATGAAAACATCAAGGCATAGAATAGATAGGGGACATCATTAAGGGACTAAACAGGGTGTTTTATCAAGCCAAAGCCAGAATTGTCCTCTTACTGGGTTTTTCTTGTGATTCTATTTGAGGCAAAATTTTGTTTTGAACCAAATCAAAGGTATATTCAGTTCAGTACTGGAAAGAAAATCCCAAATATAAATTGTTATCGTGGGGATTCAGTATTATCATCTTTATATGTCAAATAATAGATTAGAAAGGGAAACCAGTGAAAATAGTGGGTTTTTGCACATATGGTGATCAATTTTCCATTTTATAAAGGAAATGCTATTAGTATTTACCACTATAAGAAATTTAGAAGACGATATGATGTATTGAAAAAGAAAAAGAGTGATAGAGAACTAATGAGAATGGCATTTTACAGTCTTCATCAATATTTTAACTGGAGTAGAACAGCAGTAGAATAAAATTCAGCTTTTTCATTAGCTTTGATTTGTCAATGTAGTAGTGGTCAATTGCATTTAATAAACATTTATAAAATAAGATATTATTGAAATAAAAAAAAACTATGGTATTTTGATGCCTATTATTACAAAATAAATTAATCCAGCAATTGCATCTGGATCTGCTAATAGGTAGACCTCACATTTAATGTTTACAATGGGGAGACCAGAGTCAGAGTGGATAGATTTTGCATAACTAAAATGAGAGTGAGGTTTGAAGGTAAGAAGGTCACTCCAAAGACTTGCTGCATTTAATTACATTTAGCACCACAAAATGGGCTGTCAAAAGACTAATTAACTATCAGACATTAGCTTTATTTTCTATGCTGCTCACTTTCAAAGCCTTTCATTATAACACCTGGCAAGTTTTAAAAATTCCCTAGAAAACCACTTCTTCCTGCAGCTTTATAGCATAGAGTTATGGTGGCATGACCTGTTGTGAGAACAACAAAAACACTTTAACATTTCATTGTGAAACTGTTAAGAAAATTTAAAAAATCATATTGTAATTACTTGTCACTTCATTTTATGTGATGACCCACAATTAAGCTTAAAGAAACATTTTAGCAAATGAATGGTGGGTATGTGTTTTGATTTCACTATTCAGTGATGTGATTTTTCCAAAA
This sequence comes from Mirza zaza, assembly GCA_008750895.1. Taxonomy (NCBI): domain Eukaryota; kingdom Metazoa; phylum Chordata; class Mammalia; order Primates; family Cheirogaleidae; genus Mirza; species Mirza zaza. The sequence goes on from VSMD01047800.1 coordinate 30,920, forward strand.
TTCTTCCAGAATTGCAATACAACTCTCAGTTTCACAGTTCACCTGATCTTACATCACAAAAAAATGTCCAACTGATTCTTTGTTTTCTTGATTTTTTTTCCCAAGGCACTAAAGAGCTCTCCTATCACCTAAATATGCTTTATGTTGCCAACTGAAATTCAAGAGAAAGGAATATTTGCTTTTATGTTTCCTGTAATAGTGGCAGATGTATGTGCCACAATATAAAACTTTGATGATAGAATATTGTAATATCCAGGAAATAAAGGCAAACTGAATTTTATGTATATAAAACACGTTTTCAGCTTATGTGAGGAAAGTTACACATTTGCGTGTATAATCCCAATAATTTTTAAAAGTTGGCAACTTCACTCTAAATAAATTGTATAACAGCTTCCTCTATTCACTGATATTCTTGGTTACATACATTATTTTCTTTTAGATTTTCATCTTTAATTACTAAAGGACAGCCCCAAATAATTATTGGTCAAATTAATTTGAATAGCAGTTGCCTAATTTTTTTTTCTGTTCCTTAGCTATTCGTTCTAACCTTGAATGCCACTCACTGAAATATGAAATAAACTAGATTTTTTTATTTTTTATTTATTTATTTTTTTTGAGACAGAGTCTCACTTTATTTGCCAGGCTAGAGTGAGTGCCGTGGCGTCAGCCTAGCTCACAGCAACCTCAAACTCCTGGGCTCAAGTAATCCTGCTGCCTCAGCCTCCCAAGTAGCTGGGACTACAGGCATGTGCCACCATGCCCAGCGAATTTTGTCTATATATATTAGTTGGCCAATTAATTTCTTTCTATTTATAGTAGAGATGGGGTCTCGCTCTTGCTCAGGCTGGTCTCGAACTCCTGAGCTCAAATGATCCGCCCACCTCGGCCTCCCAGAGAGCTAGGATTACAGGCGTGAGCCACTGCGCCCGGCCAATAAACTAGATTTTGAAACAATCAATGGAGAGTATAAAAAGACTTTTATTTAAAATATATATCAACAAAGATTAAAATGAGGAAATGATGGGGAAAAAGAAATAAAGCACACACATGAAACAGTGAGCGTGCCATTACATGAAATGCGTGTCACACTGCCTGTGCAGTTGTTAACGGTAGGCCTCGCACTTGACTCTGGACTTCTTGGTGGGTAAATGTAGGAAGGACTATCGTTAGTATTTATGAGAATGATGGTGCTCCAAGGAGACTGAATTCACTGGAAGCTATAGTTTTTTTCCATGTATTTATTTATTAGAAAGCCAACAATAAAAGATTCGTTGTTGTTGCTGGCTGTGTATTCATATTTTGTATTCTTAGGTAGATATGATATGAATGGTATTAATTTTACAAAGGAAAAAAGGAACAAAAGACATTTTACAAGAGTGATCAGTACATAACCAAAATTTACTTGGTTAAAGAGATAAATGTAACAATTTATTTAAATTAATAATTCATTTTAGGGGGAGAACCTGCTTAAAAAGTTAAGATTGTATAATAACATCATTATATAATCCCTAAATATATAAAATTTGTTTATTCAAATACTCTATCGTACAATTTATGGTACAATTTTTATGGCTTCGTGCTAATATTACCTCTAAAAATATATTTTTGAATATTGCTAAGAGGAACTGTAAATGTTCTAATACTACTTAATCATCTTATATTTGGAAATTAAGTATTATGGAAGTATATATTTGTATTATAATAGGATTAAAATGCTCCAGGAGTTACATATAAAACATTATAGTAGAATATTAATCTTCCTAAAATTGTTTATGATCTACTACATTTATAAAAATTAGGTACTTTTAAAATGTTGATATTTAAAGCTTCAAATTTGTATAGAAAGATGTCATTTTTAGATATAAAACAATGTTGCTATTATAATGCTAACAGACTGCTGCTACTTCTCAAGCTCAAAAAGTAAATACATTTATATTTTTAAAATTTATCTTCATTAAATGTCGTCTCACCCTTCACAATTTGTATTAACCTTATTTAAAATATGGCATCAAACTAAGCATCTTAAAAATCTAACCAGATTGCAAGACTATTAATGGTTTTAATAATTTACATTCTTTAAGGTGACCACTAAAGGAACATCTTCCCCCCAACCTCTCCTTGGAATGCCAGATCCAAATACCCAGGTGACTGCCGAGTGTCACCACCAAGACGTCACCACAGGCGCTTCATAAATGTGCACACAAGTAAATGTGCTGTATTTTCTTTTTCCTTGCCACCAATATATCTTGTTACTTGTTTAATGGTGCCACCAACAACCATTTATTTTATTTCTAAAAAACTGTCTCCTCATACCCAATCAATAATTGGGCCCTATTGAATACGTGTCCTTTATGTCTTTAAAATGTGTCCCTTTCTCTCCATGTTAACGCCCAGTTCCCTTAGATGAAATCCCTACTCTTTATCTACCAAACATTTCGCTGGTTTTCCTGTCTTAATCACGCACGCTGCAGATCACAGATCATCTCCAAGTTCTTGCGTGTGGTCTTCCTACAGTAAAAACCCGATCTTGCCACTCTCCTACCTAAAGTCACAGGACAGCGCAGTGCTGCTTGTGAGATAGAACTGCCACAGGCGAATAGCCCCCTGCCTGCTTAGCGTCTCCTCCCCACACCCGCAGGCAGCACGAGGGTTTGCATCTCACTGGCCCCAACAGTTTGCCGTTCCATGAACGGGCATCGTTGTGTACTTTCTTGCTATTCGTTCTGCCTGCTTCTACTGGAGTTTCCTTTTATTTCATGCACCTGAAGGCTCCTATTTATCTTTCAAAACCTTCACTCATTCTGGCATCTCCCCTCCACCAGCCTGAGATCCCTTTGTCCCTCTGCATGTATGCGCGTGCGTGTGTATTTACATAATATATGTGTATATGTAAACTTTCCACTTAATGTATTCCAACTAACTACTTTTACAATTCTTTACGATAAAAATACCACATCTGTTGCAGATAGAGCTCATTCCATGCAGGATATCTGGTACCAAACTCTACATTAAAATGCAGTAATCCAGGCTGGGCGCGGTGGCTCACACCTGTAATCCTAGCACTCTGGGAGGCCAAGGCAGGCGAATCGTTTGAGCTCAGGAGTTCGAGACCAGACCTCTGAGCAAGAGCGAGATCCCGCCTCTACAAAAAATAGAAAGAAATTAGCCAAAACAACTAAAAATAGAAAAAATTAGCTGGGCTTGGTGGCACATGTCTGTAGTCCCAGCTACTCAGGAGGCTGAGGCAGGAGGATCGCTTGAGCCCAGGAGTTTGAGGTAGCTATGAGTTATGCTGATACCACAGCACTCTAGCGTGGGCAACACAGTGAGACTGTCTCAAAAAAAAAAAAAAAAAAAGGCAATAATCCACTTTTAGAACAGAACAGAAGGTGGTTTTGGAGATCATGTAGCCCAAATTCTTTATTTTATAGATGATCCTAACATATTAGAGATTATTAGCTTGTACTACACTGGTTTTTCAAAAATCTAAATGAATATTACTAGAGTTAAGTTTCCATTATATTTGTCAAATACCTGAGAAACCCTTTATCTGGAATTGGCTGAGCTAAGGTGACTTGTTCATGCTTAACAGCATCACACATTATGTACAACATGATTTAAGAGCAGTTTGGCCTCAAATCGCTAAGATTTACTTTTTTGAAATCCAGGCTTCTTTTGGACAGACACTGTTAAAATCTGGAGATGAGCTTGCACAGATTAGGAGTTTCAGCCCACTTTGTTAAAGTTTATTTCCGTTCTCAATACCAACGTTAATGCCCATGTTTACACCTCAGCCAGGTCACCGTTGGCCTTTCCCTTCCATAAGGGTCCCGCACTGGCTGGGGTGCTAATGCCGGGTCTTCTGCTCCCAAATGGAATTATCACCCAGGCTTGTTTTCCTGACCTGCCGCCTGCATTGCACGTCCTTACCCTTCCATTCCCGTCGGGACTTCTCATGAACTAGAGCTTCCTTATGCCCGTGGTCACCCACGTTTGTCTTCTGCTCCCGCCGCCCCCCTTGCTGGAGCAGGTATTCCCACTGTTAGTGGCTGGATCGGCCTGATCCTTCCTAGCTTATCCCAGTCCGGCAGTAACTGGGGGAATTCTGGACTGAAAAACAAGGCTTCTGGCAAAAAAGTGAGGGAAAGTCCACATCACAAATGCAGCGAAGCCCAAAGGTTAAATTATACATCAGTTGTTTAAAATATGGACTACGTTTTCTGAAACAAAACAAAATGGAACACTTACTTGTTAGGTCCCCAGGTTAGTTTGCATCGATCAGAAAGATTGTAAGAGATTAGAGTGCAGAAAGGAGCATGGTCCGCTACACTCACATGTGCTAGCTGAGATCCTTCTGGACGTAGCGTTACTGGTTGCTCCAGAGAGAGGTCAGAACGCTCGTGCAGAAGAGGAGGAGAGGCATGAGGCTGGAAGCAAGGGGTGGAGGGAGACGGCAGCAGAGGGGGAGGCTGAGGGGGAGGGAGACGCCAGACTCTTTCAGGCACAGGACTGATTCTTATCCATGGGCTTCGGCCAAGAGGAGTTTGGTTGTGTTATTGTTATGGTTTCAAGAATAAAATCTCAGGCATCTGTATTTACAGCATGTGATGTTTCGCAGTTTTTAAGCTGCCAGCAATGAGAGTTACGAAAAAATACAGATGGTTGAAATCCCATGCACACAAAGTGGCTCTTTTTGTTCCTGTAGATCCTGTCTCTGATTCTTTATGTTCACTTTCCCCTGTTGTATCTTCTACCTCTTGGTCAACAGCGCTACCACTTTATTTGATCATTCATGTAGAATCGTATATAAAGTTTTCTCATGGTATTGTTTTCATATGTTAAATGTGTTCTGATAATCCCCCTCTCACTGTTCAACAGTTTGTGGTTCTGATTGCTCTTCTTAAAGAGACACAACTTAAGAGGTGTCATGCGACTTTTGAAAATGATCTCATGTAGATTGTATTAGGTAAAGAAGAAGTAGCTAAAATATTAACAGTCTGGATTTAAGTTGTAATTAGATTACATTAACCATGATACTTTTATCTGTACAATAGTGTTTTATTTCAAAATGAAATCACTCCTTTGGCAGAATAGTATGTCCCAGATTAGATAGGTTCAAAATGAGTGTATGGCATATATATATATATATATATAAATATATATATATTTATAAATATATATATTATATAAATATAAATAATAATATATATTATATAAATATAAATATAAATATATATAAAAATATATATTATATAAATATAAATATATATATTTATATATATATATATAGTACAGAGTTAGGTAGCAATGACATTATTTTATTATTAGGCAGAATTTTTTAACTTTAATAAATTTTTAAAAATGATTTTAATAATTAGAAATCAAAAATAGTCTAAGAATTAGAAATGGCTCAAAGCATTCTTAATACTGTCTATGTTATTGTGTATTTTTCTGTTTTATTGTGTAACAAGAGGTCATAGTTTTCAAGTACAGTGGTTCGAAGAGAGAATTTTTTCATTAATGATGCTTTAAACTACGATAGTATATTAGAATGTTGTAGTAATTTTAATTTTCATAGTGAACAAAGTATATTCAACATTTTATAGAAAATATAGCTTATTTTAGTTTATAAAGCTATGTTTAATTACATTAAGCTATAATTAATATAATAATTATTGATAAAAAAATTTTTAGTATGAAAAAATTTGAAACATTTGTGTTCTAAATAGATGCATTTGATGTCTTGATAATTTTATTATGGAATAATATGTCTATTAGTTAATATTTCATCAACTATATATAGTATCATTCTTTATTTTAAATCTTATGCTTATTTTAAATCTCAAGAGTTTTGTGGAAACATACTTTGTATTTTTAAAACAATAAAATGTGCTTATATATGTGCATATTTATAGTTTGCATACATATTTTAATAATTCATTGATTTTCAAGACATATTCACCTTATTTAGGCTAGTGACTAAATATACTTAAAAGCACCACATTCATAAAGCTAAATTTGATTTATAAACAAGCTTGAGTTTTATATGGGTTTAAGATCTAAAAAATATTAGGTCTAGTAGACAGACCGTGGCCTTCGAAATACTCTGCGTATTCCAAACACACGTTCTTCTGGCTCCATCTTTCTTCATGCAGTGCATTCTGTTCAGTTTCCCATATTCCGTCATTCCCTTCTCTCGATTTTGCCAGGTACCCAAAGTGGACACTCAGGGCCTTTTCCTTGTCTGTGCCAACTCCTCCCCCATCAATAAGTCCCAACAGAATATCACAGACCATGACCAATAATGACACCATTATCCACAGTCACCAAAAGGCAGCAACAACCAGAATGCATATGTGCCAGTGAATAGATAAATAAAATGTGGTGTATCCGTGAAATGGAATATTATCCTGCAAATACAAAGGAATGAAGTACCCGATCAGGCTGCAACATGGATGAACCTCAGAAACATTGTGCCAAGGGAAATAAGCCAGTTCATAAAATTCACATATTTTATTTATTCAATTCATATGAAACATCCAGGCAAGTGTCTAGAAGCAGAAATTAGATTAGTGGTTGCCTAGTACTAGGTGGTGTGGGGGAGAAATCCTAGGGGTGGTAACTAGAGGGTATGTTTGGGTTTTTATGGTGAGGAAAATATTCTAAAATTGTGGTGATAATCTTGTAATTGTAAATACACTAAAAACCATTGATTGCAAACTTTAAATGTGCGAATCGTATAGTTTGTGAATTACGTATCAATAAGCTCTTGTTATAAAACCTGTCAACGTATCACCTAGTCTGTGCTGGCAGCCACCAAGACAGAGGTCTGTCTGAAGACATAATTGTCCAAATGTGATGCACAATCTAAACGTGGAACTGCAGCATCCCAATTCTCGCTATGATGCACTCAGCCAGCTCCCCAAGTACAGCTCCAGACTTTTCTTGACTATCCAAAGACTCATGAGTGTCCACTGACATCATGCTATTTCTCTACCCACCAGCCTCTCTCTGGGGAAAGCAGAAGTATGGATTATAGTTTTCTGCTGTTATAAAATATTGCAGTAACACACCCCAACTTCATTTCTTCACCTTTACTTCTTAGACAGCAGTAGCAACCATAGACAGTTTTGGCCTTAAAGTTTCTGTTTTGATTACACATTGTCTGCTCTTGGAGGTACGTGCACATCAGCCTCTGGATGGAGTGGGTGACACTAAACTGCAACTGTTTGTTAACTCCGAGTTATGAATCTCTCAGTAGAGGAAGAATGTAAAAAACGTTATGGTTAAATGCTGTGTAAACGGCTTGATCAAATTGTGTTTGATGGGATTAGATGCCTCCATTTTACAGAAGCTTATTGTAATATGTTCTGTACAACTTTTTCCTTTTTTTTTTTAGCTTTAGATCCAGCTAAAGATCCGTGCCTAAAGATGAAATGTAGCCGTCATAAAGTGTGCATTGCTCAAGACCCTCAGACCGCAGTCTGCGTTAGTCACCGGAGGCTTACGCACAGGTAAACATGGTTAAATTGAATTCCACTGATTGAGCAGTGCTGCTTACCAGGAGTAACTGCTGAGCATAAATATTTGGCAGTGCCCGCTAATCTTTTATGCAGAGCTTTATTGAAATAGCTTCGGAAGCTTGGCTAATACAATTATGATCCACTTGGGTTAAACGTCGTCATCAATCAGGATTACTGATAGTAGGATTCTAGGCATATGTGATTAAATAAAGCAGATCTTGTAAAGATAAGATTAAAATGTAATATCTTGATATTTGTGCTTTTTCAAGTTTGAGAAACAGTTACAGCGTGGATGCCCTCTACCTATTTTTGTTTGTGGATACTCAAATATCTCTGTTTCCCTCAGGGGAAAGTTAGAAACAAAGTTTAAGGGGAAAATGAATTGGCTGATGTTTATAAAGAGAGATTAAAAGTCCTAAAATAGAGATCTGGGACTGGAATACATCTGGACACCTTCTTTCGGAAGCCATGGTGCCTGCAGTCCTTGCATTCCTTCCTGGAGGCTGACACGGCATTCCCAGAGAGGAGAGAAGGAATCCAGACACCTTGTACAGCAATCAGCACTGCTTTCTGTAAGGCGGGCTGCGTTTCCAGAAGGATCAGTGGTTTGGAAATAGCCTGTGTGGTTTGGTGCTGAGTCTTAAGGATCGTAACACGACACAACCCAAAGTGAAGCAAATAGGTATATTCATTTCTTTCATGACTTTTTAAGGTTATTTTCTTTGAGAGAACACTCTTTTCAATGACAGTGGAGCTAATTCCTGTATTGCTTTTAAATCAAATGAGCAAGGAAATTTTGCTATTCGGGTATTCTCAGAGAATAATTGGATTTTTGTCTTTAGTGTAATTCCATATAAATTCTGTTATTCAAATACACCAACAATCAGAGAATAAGAATGTCGGAGAATGAGAATGTAAGTAGCATTTCTAGAAAACAGCAAATATCAAAGTTACATTGATTTTCCGTGTTAATGTAAAAGCACATATATGTAACCCCCTCTTTTACATGCTGAATGGACAGCGGAAGCCTTTATTCCGTAACGCTAAATCTACAGCCGTGGATTTCAAGTTCCAAGGCAGGTTGATGCAACAAAAGTAGAGGGTTTGGGAATGTGTTCACTTAGGACCAGGAATCCTGGTATATCAGTAGTGTCCTTGTGGAAGTGTGAGAGGGGGAGAGGGAAAGAAAACAGCAGTTCAGAGATATGTAGCATGAAAGAACTCTTGGAAATCATTATTTTATAAAGTCAATGTACCAAAAATGATGTTATTTTATAAAGTCAATTAGTAGCGTAGCCCCAGTCAATCATGACTGTGATGTTAATTCTATAAAGGGATAACAAAATTTGGGGCCAGAAACTTATTTTTCTGTTTATTTCTTCAGGATTTTAAATTTCTTGGAATTCCTGTTAATTAATCATCCTATTTTAGGATTAATAGTATGTGAATGTGTGTATGTGGGGGGAGTGAACATTTTCACTTGGAAAGTCAATCAGAGCATGGTGTCGAAAGGAATTCACGTGTGATCTCTCGCCTAAATTGCAGAGATTAAGCCAATTCTTTTCCTGTGACAGCAAAACCTGTTTTATACCACATTCCAGGATCCCTGGGGAAGATTCCCATCAACACATATTTAACACCTTGGAACAGGTTCATCTGCTATTTCATCCCAGGCCCCCTGAATGCAAGTCAGAGAACAACTGGAGCCCTCACAGTTACTTCTTTTGACACTTGCTGGAGACTGAAGCTGAGAGAGGCTAATGGAACTGACTTAGGATCACAAAGCTAGGAATTTTCGGAGCATTAGTTCCCATCTGTATTTACTTACCCCAGAGTTTGTGGTTTTTACAGCTTTGCTGTCTCACTGTTTCTCTGATATTATCAAACAAAGACTTAAACAACAGGAAAAAAAAAACCAACAAAAACCTTCCTTACCATGATGAAAACGATCAAAAGCCAATAACCAGACATCTTTAATATAGACAGCTGAAGCTTCTGGCGCAGAGAACACTGATAGCTTTTCTTTGGCACAGGTGGGTGGAAGTGGGTGGACTCCAGTGTTTTATGTAAATAGTATTTAGTGCTGTCCTATTTCTGATGGAGCCTATTTAAAAACATGCACCAATCCACACTGTACTCAATAAATAAATAACTAGTTTGCAACGAACTGATTTTAAGGTCAATATTTGATATGCTTGAGCTCCCTTGAGCGTGTCAGTACATAGCGAAGTTTACACGACACTTAGGGAAAGAGCTTTGCCAAGCAGCCTGATCAGTGAAGACAGCCCGTGTAAACCATAAACTGTCTAGATCTTAGAGTTGAGGGGATTGTGTGTGTTTTTGGGGGGTGGGTAGAGAAAGAGGGTTTAATTAATCAGTTTTGTCCATTTATCGATACATAATTTAGATTAGAAATTGCTATATTTCTCCTGTTTAAAGGGACAACTTATTTTTCTTCCTTGATCTCATCAATGAGAAAGGAAATAGAACCTGCTGTTTGTTTCTTCAGGGGGAATCCTGTTTATCAAAAAGGCCTTTTCAAGTTCCTCTGCCCAAAGTAGATGTCACACCCATTTCTCCATCACCCTGGGCCCTTTAACTTCTCATCTCACAGTTGTAATAGCGTGCCCACTTTAATCTCCTTCAGTAGACTGAAAGTCCACGAAGGTGGGTCTGTGTCTGAGCCACTGCTTTATACTCAGATTGTGGCGTTTGAGTTCAGTAAAACTGCTATTTGCAGAACATTTAGGGAGGAAAATTTTGAGAAAGTTTGACCAGTTGAAATGATTGCTCTATGTAAGTTAGGCCTACACCTTGTTTTCTGTGTGCCTGCTGCATATTTGTTGAAAGCAAATTCGGAAGGGTATAGTCAATTCACATATATTTTTAAATGTATTGGAAGAATGAATGAATACAGAAGTTACAGGATACAAAGGAAAGGAGGACATAAATATGCAATGAGTGGTGGTCTGTAATAATCGGTTTAAGGAACTTGTAGGCCCTTGGCTTGGATTTGTAGATAATTGAAGTGATTTTGTAAATGTCTCCTTCCTCAGTGCTTTGAAATGACAATAATTTTCTGAAATCAGAGAAATAGCATGGCTAGGCAGCTCCTCATGGGTTCTAGACTAGCTATAAAACTATGACCGAGAGGGCAATTGCAGAGGATGGTGTCCTGTCCAGATATGTATCCATCAAAGTCATGCATTGGACATTGTCTCCTCGTGGCTTTTTTTTCTGTGAAGAGCTGGCCTCAAACCAGCATGATACTGTGTTCTCCTGCTAACTCTGTTACCATCATCATGACCAAATAGTTGTATGAACAATAAGAAAGAACTGGAACTGTAGCACACTTTTCCAATATGGTAACTCGACATTCAGATGGTTTAATACAGAATATGTGGTGAGCTTCCAGGGCTTTAAGTAGGGTCCACTTTTTATCTTGTTACGCTGGGAAAAAGACCCACAGATGCCCACAGCTGAGGGGTTCTGCCTCATTGTTTCTGCGGGTAGTGAGCAAGAAGCCTGGTATATTCCTCGCCCCGCGCAGCTGCAGGTGGTTACCACTGTTTACGGATCCACCTCCTCGACCCAGCCAGCGCTGCCGGTATGAGAAGGGAGAGGCTGGGCAGTAAGACAGGGCGGGTGAAGAAGTCGTGCAGGACAACACAAGCCGTGGTAGTTCCTGCTTCATTTCACCGAAGGATGGAAGAATCAAAAAGGAAGTGGTTTTGGCCCCCTCAGAAGGCATTACCTAGAAAGTGATAAACCTAAGTTAAATGCTGCTTACCAAAAATCCATATCAAAAGAAAGCTATTTCCTAAACTCCTCTATTTTAATTATGCACTCTTGAGATTCATGGTTTTATAATGACTATATTTAAAAAACATCTAAATTTGTTTATATGGTTATTAATTGCATGACTGTGGTATTTGCATTTTCATTGTTCTGATGTTGAAATATTTAAGATGAGGAGATGCAGTCCCAGGGCTTAGGTTATGGTGGAGTCCTCAGAAATCTTTGCTGAACTGAACTAAACTTATCATAACTATTTTCATATAATGCTTCTATACTTATGAAAGATGTAACCTCTGTGGAATATAAATGTGTTGACAGTGTTCTCGGGGAGAATGAAAGCCAGTATCCATTCCACACTTAATACATGCAAAGCTCTTTACTAAGTTTCTTAAATTGATTTCACTTTTACAACTACCCTACTGCCTTATACTAAGGGTTATTAAGTCCCATTTACAGAAGTAGAAACTGAAGCTCAGAAATTCTAGGTGTTCAGCTTGAGATTAGTTAGATAGGAAGATGATAGCGAGAGATTTAAGACTTAAAATGATGTCCTTTAAAAATAAATACAGCCCTTTTTTATAATTACAAATTTTAATTATGTTTATGAATAGATGTTTCTATATCTATATGAGTACTTAACTAGCCATACATTTTTTAAGTTAGGATAATAAAGTTTTGCAACACTTTTAAAATTAATTTCATTAAGAATGGTCCTAGTACTTTGGATAGTGAGAAAGTGTAACATTGTTTGCTTCCTCTTCTTAAAATGTGTATAATAACTCCATAGCATTTCCTTTGCGTTTGGAATTTGCGTCTGTGCTCACATACACATACACTCATGTGTGTGGACACGTGGTTCACCCAATCTCACAGCTACAGTAGGAGGTCGGGTGGGTGACAATTGCCCTGACTGAACCAATGACGGATGCTGAGACACAGAGAATTCACTTCATTTGTCGCATTAGCCCTGGGACATCGAACCCGGCCACTGCGGGTCTAGGTATGTGCCCTTACTACGTTGGGCTGCCTTTGTATCTCGCTGATAATGTGTGTTATGTCAGTGAGATGGTCTTCTAAGCATTGTAGAATTATTAATTCATCTTATCTTAAACAACTCTATATCCCTTATAAAATATCTGAAGATCTATTACATAATCGATAGTTTCTCACCATATTTTAACCCACATTCTTTTTTGCTGAACCTACAGTTCTTGGGTTCTCCTGTTACCCTGTTATCACCCTCGGGGAATACAATCCCCCTGCCAACTGAGACTTGCCCATGGGCAGGAATTGAATGAATTAGATCACACCGCCTGATTAGTCGGTATGACCTGGTCCAGCTTCGGGTTAGGTGTTACGCGTTACAACAACAAACAAAACAGCACGTTTCCAAAATATGAATATAAGTCACAGCACTGACTTTATTTTGAAGTACAGAGCACACCGTGTCATTACTGGGACGTCGTATTTCCTCTCCCGCTGAAAATCGGGGCCTGTTGATTAAAGCCCCAAATCCTCCGTGTGGCCTTTCCTAACCGCGGCCAGGTGGCTTTGCCGCATCCACTGCAGATGCCCCCTCCTCTGCAGCTGCCCCCCTTGGCACGTTGCAGCCTTGTCCCAGCAGGAAACTCGCCCTGCAGAGAGCTCTGAATGTGTGTCAGAGCAGAGGGGCTGGAGCCGGGCTGCCTGACTGGGCGGGCCAGCCCCACTGCCCTTCGCTGTGTGACCTGGGACAGGTTACTTAAACTCTTTGTGCTTCAGAGTTTCCCACTGTAAGTAGGCACTATAAAACACCACCTTCTGTGATGCAGTTTTAAATATTAGTGCGTTAACATGCAACAACAATTAGAACAGCACCTCATCCGTGCCAGGCCTTTTTTTCTAAGCATTTACGTTTTATAATTACCAGATATAATGGACATGGGTTATGTCTGTGTTTTTCCCTGTGAAATGTTCTGCCCATTTTTTCTTCTGTTCTTCTGGCAAACTCTCCATTTCTGAGGAGGCTTTTAGAATCCTGGGAGGCTTTAGCACCCTGAATTATGTGGGATGGAATCGGAAGCCAGGCGGACAAGTTTTAAAGTCTGGCTCCATCTCCACCTCTCCAGAATGACTTTGAGCAAATTAAACTGTCCTAGACTTCTTGTTTATAAGATAAAGGTGATAATTATACTATCTCTCTACCTCTGTTTTTGTGAGAACTGAAGACATAACTTGCGTAAAGCACTTTTCACAATGTAAGTACTCAATAAACATTAATTATTGAGAAACCTCCATTCAACTTTCCCTCCCAGATCTCCCATCCCAAGGTGCGATGAAATACTCCCGTATCTCTGTGCTCATAGTACATTAGACGCATGCTTAAATCTACCAATGTCATAATTATTTGTGCGTTGAAAGGCTGCGGTTTGAGTTGTTGGGCTGTAGCTGACACAGTTTCTGAGAACATCAGTTGCCTCCTGTTGTGGTTACTGAGATGGAACTTACTGCTACTTTAGGTGGAAGCAGGGATGTGATCTGGCAGCTCAGGAGGGACAGAAGGGGCAGTGGGCCAGTTCGTGTTGGGGAGTGTGAGAGAGCTGCTTAAAGAGAGGTAACGAGGAGGCATGTGTCCCAGAGATTGCCAGAAAGCTTAATTTGAATGAATTATTGCCCTTAGTGATTTTCTACTTTATGTCCTTTACGATTGCTTATATCCCTACGCCAAAAAGAAGAGGCTTTAGACGCGGAATTACAAAACAGTCCTGGTCCCCGGCCGGCATCGTGAGCCTTAGTAACCCAGGAGAAAGTCACATCACGAGACAGTCTCATGGACACAGACTCCCATGCCTGACTTGAGACCCATCTGCTGTGTCCTGCCAGGTACCTCGAATCTCCCCACGGACCTGGAGACTGGGAGGCTCCTTCTGCTAAGCACAGCCCCTCTCGTGCTTGGAGGAAGGGAATTCTGGGTCCGAGTGGAGCTCTTGCCCAGTTCCGCTTGCCGTATACACCGGCTTTGAATTCTGTATAAAGTGCTTTAGTTAATGTTCCACCGTGTGTAACTGTGACTCTCTCATACATGGATGTCAGCGTGAGGGCAGGGGTTTGAACTATGGTTACCAGCAGAAGAGGGCAGGTCGGGCAGCCAGCCGCGAGCAGTAGCACCACGACACGAGCGTGCGTGGCACCCAGCTGGCAGCGCACGCTGAGCGAGGAACGTGAGGAATTCGTTCACGTGTGAGCCACTTTCTCTGCCGTCCAGTTCTTGCTTCGTGAATGTCTCTTGCGTGGGGAAAAGAGCATGGGTGAGAAAAAATATCACAACAAAGGAAGATTCAAAAATTGTTTGATGAAGTGTGGTTTCCAAAGTGGACAGGAAGCTAGTGTAGACCTTGGAAGAGAAGAAAAATTGGATCATTAATGAAGGCGGTAACTTTTAAAGAAATATTTTAGATGGATGATAATATCTCTTAAACATCCTTAAGAGATGAAGATTAAAATTCTCAGGTTCAAAGTCGAATGACATTACTTAGGCCTGTGAATTGTGGGAAGAGAGGTATTAATGCAGATAGTTAAATAGGTGCTTTTTACATTGGAAGAAATATCCCAACCTTTTGTCTGTGAGAAAGTTAAGACCAGCTGCGTATTCAGAATAATGATTATTCTAGTTCTTCTAAATAGAATCTATTTTTATATTGTTTTAATTTATTATTCTGAAGGAACTGAGAAAAGTAATGATTGTTTATTTGCTAAACATAAAAGGGTAAAATATAGTATACAAAAGTGATGTCAATTTTTAAAATCTTCTTTATTTTTAAAATTTAAACACTCATGGAAATAACATGCAATTAAGCTAACAATGCCATATGATAGAAAAGATTTTGCATTTCTCTCTCCCTAGACCACTCAGTTATACTCTCACACTTTAAGAAATTATCTCCACACACACATTCACACAATTATCTCCAAATGGGTACCTTTTATGCACTTCACTGTACTTTGTTTTAACTTGTATATTAATATTTCACACATTTACAATTCAGCATGTACTTTTTATCTCATTCTTTTAAATGACCATAAATAAATCCATGACATAACTATACCATAATTTATTTAACCAATACTTTATTGATGGACATTAGAGTTTTTCTTATTAAAGTGCTACCTCTAGCACTCTGTCATGAATCTTTACATACCATGAGTGTGCATATTTTTGCCATAAATTCCTAGCAGTTGAATTGCTACATTAAGGTGAAAATGTGTTTAGATATTTATCTATATAGCCAAACACCCTCCAAGGAGAGTGTACCAGTTTCTCCACTGTAAACAAAGTATGCTGGTGCCTGTTTTATCAGATTCTTACCAATAAAGGATACTGTTTAGATATTAAGTAAGTTCAAGTTTTCAATTATTATGGTTTATTCTTGATTTAAAGTTGATATAGAAAAAGTCACATTGACATCTTTTCAGTGTCAAGAACGAATGCACGTGTGTGAGTCTTTGATGATGGAGGGCTGTGCAGGCACTGGTGTGGTTGATACTAGCCGTTGTCTCTAAGTTGTAACATGGTGGATCATGTTAAAAATAGTGGCGAATTATTTAATAAAATAGTGTGACTGTACCAATAACATTCTTTGGAGCTGCAGAAATATTTTTAGACAAGAGGATAGTTTTAGCACAAGATAAGGAGATTTAATAAAAGAGCCTCAACAATGGCGAAGAAGTATTGGATCTTCATGCTGTAACAGATTAGGCATAATTTATTTACTCTCACTGTTATAGTATTTAAATCTATTATTTGTAAAGTAGTTAATATTTGAGGGACAAATGCTGTGACGAACCCGATTAGTCTTTTTGTGTTTCTAGTTCGGGTAATCCCTTCATTAAATGAGTATTTCTCATTGTAAATACTTTCTAGATAATCAATCATAATTCTTGGAACTTTAGAAAATTTAATATTATTCTCAATACTATGACTTCCAATGATCAATTGGAATAATTATTGCTCTGAATTCATTTAATTAATTCATCTTATTTTAATGTGACATTTTAAATATTAAGCTCAAACTTTCTGTTACTGAGTTTTCATTAAAGAATCCAACATTTTGAGTAAATTACAGTGGAACCTCCTGCCAGCCAAGAGTTGGCAGAGAGACAATAGTATTTCTGGGTAATGGGCATTAAGGGCTGCAGCATATTAATTTTTAAACTTTGTTGAAAGCATTTTTTTCTTGAAGCTGACTAACGTAGATAAATAGGGAATTGAGAGCCTTACGCTGCTATATTTCAGTCTGAATATTCTTCTGTTTCCCAGATTACTGCTTTCTCTTACTTACTTTCTTGGGATTTCTTTAAAATGGAACATTTTTAATGTTGGGGCCCATCTAGTGTTAAAGTTTCCTTCCTATTTATTTCTGTATTCACATTGTGATTTTTAATATATCATCTGCACTCGCTAATATTCATATTTGGGCAGAGACAGCCACATGTAGCCATGGACACAGGTGTGTCCCGCTCCCACGGGGCGGGCTCACGGCAGGGAAGTGCCCACCGGCCCTCACACCATTGTGAGATCACGCAACTGGCTGTTGCCTATCACACCAGAACGGAAGGAGCCTCTGTCCCCTGAGAGCCCAGATGGCTAAGACAAGGTGTGACTGCTTCCTCACTCATTCACCACCCATGGGATGGAAGCAAATAATTCTGATGGCATAGCCATAAGAGAAAAATTAATTAGTTTCCAGAATCATCATGTGAAAGATCATCCAAGAAATAGCCTCATTTACCTGTCATATCAAAAGAAAATAAAAGAAAAACTAAACTTCTGTCACGTGAAGACACCGAAGTTTTAAGAGGTGTGATGGTGTGTAGTATTACCCTAATTAATAAATCTATTTGAAACTTACTATCAAGAAAGCTTGAGAATTACATGAATGGTGGAAAAACTGCAGAGGTGTATGATGAAGTCTTAGTCATTGTCTCATCAAGTTTTACATGGATTAAGAGCACAGAATGATGTGTGAGGGTTTTGAAGAACTCATCTGCTGGGGACCGGGCCTAGCCAGATACGACCTTTTCCACCACATTGGTTCCCTCGACGTCCCAGCGTGACGCCGCGCAGTGGCGCATAATTCGCTCACAAACACTCCCAAATGTAAACACTGTATTTACGTTCACGGGTAAAACTGTAGCATATGAGACACAGGAACCACTGAATGCAGTTTCCATATGATTATAAAAAATTATTCCAGGCTACGCGGCTCCAGTGAAACGAGAGGGGTTTTGTGCGTGATGTAAATGTTTATATTAAAAGCAGAATAGAAATTATATTGACTTCAGCCTTTAATCCCAGACATAGTTCCAGACACATAATTATTTCAAATATTGGCACTTGAGTGACAAAATACAAATAGATGATTATTTGTAGAGGTAGAATACATTCTTTATCATTTCTCTAGTTTTCCTTCTTTCTATTTTAGCATTATATCAACTAATATGTATACAGGGTTTGTGTGAACAAAAATAAAGTAATTTGGGATCTAGGAAGTCCTTTAGAGACAATTCAACTTAATCCTAGATTCAGTCCATAACGCTCATTGATTGTTATGACTACGAAAATGATAAGGAGGAGGAGGTTGAGAATCACTGGAACAGCAATGGATAAGTGCTGACCACTAACAGTTATTGTAGGAACAGCAATGCCTAAGTACTGACCACTAACAGTTATTGTAGGAACAGCAATGCCTAAGTACTGACCACTGACAGTTATTGTAGGAACAGCAATGCCTAAGTACTGACCACTAACAGTTATTGTAGGAACAGCAATGCCTAAGAACCGACCACTAACAGTTATTGTAGGAACAGCAATGCCTAAGTGCTGACCACTAACAGTTATTGTAGGAACAGCAATGCCTAAGTACCGACCACTAACAGTTATTGTAGGAACAGCAATGCCTAAGTGCTGACCACTAACAGTTATTGTAGGAACAGCAATGCCTAAGTACTGACCACTGACAGTTATTGTAGGAACAGCAATGCCTAAGTGCTGACCACTAACAGTTATTGTAGGAACAGCAATGCCTAAGTACTGACCACTAACAGTTATTATAGGAACAGCAATGCCTAAGTGCTGACCACTAACAGTTATTGTAGGAACAGCAATGCCTAAGTACCGAACACTAACAGTTATTGTAGGAACAGCAATGCCTAAGTACTGACCACTAACAGTTATTGTAGGAACAGCAATGCCTAAGTACTGACCACTAACAGTTAT
>VSMD01047803.1:0-40395 GCA_008750895.1 Mirza zaza
AAGAGACCCTTGTCTAAGAAGAGAATAAAAATCAATCCATATTAAATATTGATAAGTCAAAGAAACAAGCTATAATCTCTAGTGTAACCACTAAAATAATATTAACATCAAAGGAACATGTAACTTCCAAACCAACTGAAGAAAGAACAATAAAACTCTTAATCTAAAGGCAAAAATGGAAAGAAAAAGGAAAACAGATCAGTCAGGGCAAATAGAAGCTTAGTGAACTTGAAAAATAGTAACAGAAACTATACAAACGGATATACAAAGAGAAAAAGAATTAAAAAGACGAGAGCACTGCTGACTTATGGGACAATTTCAAGAAGCCTAATATTTGAGTATTTTGAGTCCTCAAAGAAGGGGAAGAGCATAAAAATATTTGAATATTTGAATGAATAATGGCTAAAAAGTTTCTAAATTTAATGAAAACTATAAACCTGTAGATCCAAGAATCCCAAGTCCAAAAATTATAAAGAAAATTGCAAGGCATATGGTGATCAATTAACTCAAAACTAGCAACAACAACAAAATATCTTGAAAGTAGCTATGTTATATCTAAAGGAACAAAAATAAGGAAACACCAGGTTTTTCATGGCAAACAATGCAAGCAAGAAGACAGCTGAGCAACATCTTTAAAGCACTGAAATAGAAAATACTCAGTAAAGATATCTTTCAAAACAAACAAAAAAAAGTAAGGGGGGCAAAATAAAGATGTTTTCACATATACAAAAGCTGAAAAAAATTCATCACCTGCAGATCCACACTAGAAGAAATGTTAAAGGAAATCTTTTGGGCAAAAGGAAAATATCATTTGGGAATATGAATCTATACAGGAGAAAGAAGAGCACAGGAAAAGGTAACTATATGAGTAAGTATGTTAGATTCTTTTCTTATATAAATCATTTTAATATATAAACAAGATATAAACAATAATAAGAACATATTGGTTTATAACATATATATAAAGGAGGATGACAGTGCACAGTCTGGAAGGAGAGAAATGGAAGTATTCCATTGCAAGGCTCTTTTACTATATGTCAAGTGGAATAACATCACTTAAAGGGTAGATCATGATAAATTAAAGATGTATCCTATAAAATCTGAAGTAACCTCTAAAATAACAAAACAAAAATTTATATCTATTAAGACATATATCTAATATATACGACATATATCTAATATATAATATATCTAATAAGTTAGATATAAGAAGGCACAGAAAAATCAACTCACAGTGGATAATAGTCTTAAACCTAAGGCATGAAACTATAAGAATTCTAGAAGAAAATGTTGGAAAAACTCTTACAGACATTGGCCTTGGGAAAGAATTTATGAAGAAGACCCCGAAGGCAATCACAGCAAAAACAAAAATAAATAAATGATATCTGATCAAATTAAAAAGCTTTTGCACAGCCAAGGAAATTATCACAAGAGAAAACAGACAACCTACAGAATAGTAGAAAATACTCATATGCTACACTTCCGATAAAGGGCTGATAACTAGAATCTATATAGAACTCAGGAAAATCAACAAGAAAAAATCAAACAACCCCATTAAAAAGTGGGCAAAGGACATGAACAGAAACTTTTCAAAAGAAGACAGGCTAATGGTCAACAAACATATGAAAAAATGCTCAACATCTGTAATCATCAGGGAAAAGCAAATCAAAACCACAATGAGATATCACTTAACTCCAGTGAGAATGGCTTTTATCAAAAAGTCCCAAAACAATAGATATTGGTATGGATGCAGAGAGATAGGAACACTCATACACTGCTGGTGGTACTGCAAACTAGTACAACCTATGTGGAAAGTAATATGGAGATATCTCAAAGAGCTACAAGTAGAACTACCATTTGATCCTGCAACCCCACTACTGGGCATCTGCCCAAAGGAACAAAAGACATTCTACAAAAAAGACATCTGCACTCAAATGTTTATAGCAGCACAATTCACAATTTCAAAGATGTGGACACAACCCAAGTGCCCATCAATACATGAGTGAATTAATAAAATGTGATATATGTACACTCTGGAGTTCTACTCAGCCACAAAAAACAATGGTGATCTAGCACCTCTTGTATTATCCTGGATAGAGCTGGAGCCCATTCCATTAAGTGAAGTATCACAAGAATGGAAAAACAAGGACCACATGTAGTTACCATCAAATTGGTATTAACTGATCGACACTTAAGTGCGCATGTAGCAATAACATTCATCAGGTGTCAGGCAGATGGGAGGAGCAAGGAGTGGAGGTATATAAAAACCTAATAGGTGCGAAGCTCTAATTCAGGTGGGGCAAAGGCAATATATGTAACCCAAACATTTGTACCCCTGAGATATGCTGAAATTTAAAAAATTTAAAAATATTTTTCCATACAGTAAAAAAATAAGTTAGAAATCTACTTGACATTTCATTTAAAGTTGTACTTGCTTAAAGTTTACTGAAAAACTAAAATTTTAACAATTTAAAATAAATTAAAGCATATGTGATAAAATATCTCACCTAAAGTAAATAAAAATTATATTAGCTGACCATTTCAGGGCGGGGTGGAGTCTAATTTGAGATTCCTTGTCAAAATTTCCAGCAAAGCAAATTTAAAAGAAGTCTGTGTGGTTAGTCTTGCTGTACTTACATAAGTGATCAGTCATATTAGTCTTACTGTGATCTCCTTTGGTAAAAATGAGGGTGACTCTAAAGAGAAAAATTACATTTCAAAAGAAAACTACAGTGTACCCTATTATTAGACTGTAGCCCTATTCATTGTTTTATTATACACCTGTAGACTAGACTGAATTCTGAACTTTTCTAGTTTTCTCCAATATCTGGCTACAGCTCTCAATGGAGAACAAGATCTGCTCAGTTACTGATGTCCTATAAGCCAAATCTGAACAATTCAATGTAAATTTCAAGGGGCAAGTCTGTGCCTGATGGGTGGGCCATATACAGAGTTCAGCAAAACACCTAATGCCATAACCAGACACTCAAATTGCAAACCAGGGTGAGAAGCTGCCAACTTCGTGCTGTGGACAGCTTTTCCCAAGACCATCAGAAAAAGACTTTCATAATAAGATTCTCATCTTTTAAAATTTTTCCTTACTTATGCCTACCTCTTTCACGTGGCAAGACAATGCTGTAGTTAGACTTCCACAAACAGTAACTTCTACAGATAAGTTGTACCCTCTGCTTTAATTTAACCCACTCAGAGGATGGTAGATTACCTACTAACTAAACAGGGAGGAATCTGTGCCACTGATGATGCTTGTTGAGCACAGTTAAATACAGTGGGTATTAAAGAACAAACTACTTGGTTAAAATGGATAAATTCTTCATCTGGTTCTGCGATTTTAGTTGGCTCAGTTCATGAGGGCCCCAACCAAGAAGCATACTCCAAACTATTAGTACTTCTGCTAGTCATAACAGTAGCTCCCTCTCAAAATGTTTTCAGTGTTTCCATACAGATACCTGTCAAATGTCAAACATCCTCTCCTTGGCAGGGACAACAAAAGCTCAGAGAAATGCATGATAATGAAGAGGACATGGTAACCTATAAATGGCATACTGGAACCAGTAACCCAACATCATGTTCACTGAGAGTAGAGCTGATGTCCTCTAAGGGCATCAAAAGTGTGAAACTGTCCAATAAAAATTACAGGAGGCCTTTGTTTTAGAATTAGATTTCTGCACTTGCCCTGTTGAGGAAAGATGACTGGGAAATTAATGAGATGTGGCTCATAAGATCACTATTTTATTGTATCACCCAATATTGCTATATTAAAGACAGAAATGATTTCAGGAGTTTTGCAGGGCTTTGCCCTGGCGGAATATGTGAACTCATTAGTTTGCATATCAAGGGCTGCCTCACTTTGGTAGGGCTCTCAAAGCTATGGTAGTGGATGCGTTCCAAGAGGCTTCTCCAGTAACAGATGCGTTCCAAGAGGCGTCAATCCTGTGACACCTCCCTGTCCTTGAAAGACAAGGTAGGTATATACGTGGCAACATGGGATGGGAACCGGAACAATGAGCTCCCAACCCAGAGACGAACCCCTGTGGCTATGAGCAATTTAGCATGAACAGCTGAGCTTCCTGCTTTCTCCTGACTGTCTCAATCCACAATAACTAGATAAAAGAAATATGGAGCCACTATATCTCTATATTGCCTCTCTGTTAAATGATAGCTATCTCTTAGAATTTAGAAGTTAGTCCTTGAAAGATTTTGTAACTGTCTGTTCACACAGAACAGATTAGAAATTGTTAGAAGCCCTTTGAAAAAACTTTTAACTCAAACTGAACTATCTGTTATTATGTAAATCTGTTACCCTTGGCAACTGATAACTGATATCTTTGATTATAAAACCTATATGAATCTTTGCTTGTGGCTTCGCTACTGATGGAGATGTAGTGGAGACCCCTGACTACCCTTGCTTTATCTTAATTTCTTTATCTAAATCTATAAAACTATACCTTCATCTCTGTGTATTCTTTTATTTCCATTATTCTCTCTATTTCCTATTAATTTCTTATCCTCTGTGACGACCTCTACCTAAGGGACTCAATTTCTCGCAGGGAAAAGTAGCTGATCTCCCTGTGGCCTGCCCGCATTGTCTCAGTAGACCAAACTGAAAATCAAAATGGACTTACCCATGTCCAAGTTCCACCAAACCAAAACTAAGTTGTTGTCTGACCTTCCAGGAAAACCGGGAAAAAGATATAGCTGTGAATTTTCCAAATAGGGCAGTATAAAATCTTCAATTGCCATGATAACAAAGTCTCCCTCCCTATCCCACTCTAACCCTTACACAAGAAAGCCGGCCTGAAATAACCTGATGTCAACTAATCAGTTATTTTTCTATTGTTTTGTCTAAAAGTGACTAATGCACTCTTTGTTCTTTGTTTCTGCTTTCTTCAGCCCTTCTCTGTTTATAAAGCCAAACTCTCGTGCTCAGCTCATTGGAGGACTTATTCTATGTTGTGGAATGAAGTGTTGCCTGATTCTAGAATTGTGAATAAAGCCAACTGAGACCTTTAAACTAAAACAAAAGCAGATGAATGGATAAATAAAATGTCACATATCCATGCAATGGAATATATTATTCAGCCATAAAAAGAAAGAAAATTCTGATAATGCTACATCATGTATTAAACTTGAAAACATGATGCTAAGAGAAATAAGCCAGATGCAAAAG
This sequence comes from Mirza zaza, assembly GCA_008750895.1. Lineage (NCBI taxonomy): Eukaryota > Metazoa > Chordata > Mammalia > Primates > Cheirogaleidae > Mirza > Mirza zaza. The sequence continues at coordinate 5,189 of VSMD01047803.1, forward strand.
GTCAAATTTTGTCTTATTCCATTTATATAAGGTAGATGGAATAGACAAATTCATAGAGAGAATAGAGATAAGGGGTTACCCAGCTGGAGGATGTGAGGATGAAGAGTTATTGCTTAATGGTGACAGTTTCTGTTTGGAGTGACAAGAAGTTTTGGAAATTAACAGTTGTGATGGCTGCACAACATTGTGAATGAAATTTAATGCCACTGAATTGTACACTAAAAATAGTAAAATGCCAAATTTTATGTTATATGTATTTTACTACAATTAAAATAAAAATACTGGCTTACCACTCACCACACCAAGTGTTGAAAATGTGGGAGAAGTGGAACTCTCATACCCTGCTGGTGTGAATGCAAATGGTACAGCCAATTTGGAAAGTAGTTTGACAGTTTCTTAGACAATTAAATGTACACCTGCCATATGATTTAGTCTTTCCACCTCTGGATAGTTTATTTGTCTAAGAGAATGACAGCTGATGTCCCCACAAATTCTTACATATGAATTTTCGTAGTACTTTATCACAGCTCCAAACTGTAAACAACCCAAATGCCTAACAAAAGATGAATGTACCGACAAGATACACCATTGAGTTATGTCTACAACTGAACACTACTAGCAATAAAAAGAATCAACTATGAATATACACAACTTGGATGAATCTCAAAATATTTGTACTGAGAGAAAAATGCCAGACAAAAAAAGGAAATACTGAATAATTCTATATATTTAAATCTCTAGAAAATATGAGATAATCTATAGTGACTGAAAGATCAATGGTTGTCAGGGGCTCAGGAGGGGTCAGGAGAGAGGGATGACAAACTTTTAGGGGTGGACGTGTTCCCTAGTTTGATTGTAGTGCTGGTTTCTCTGATGTATACATATGACAAAGCTCATCAAATGACACACTTTAAATATGTGCAGTTTATTGTATGTCAATCAGGCCTCAATAATGCTGTTAAAAAAATAAGAGGACAGCTAAATTATGCAATCGATAATTAACTAACAATGTTTTTTTCCCTACTGGCACACTAATTTTCCTAAGCTTTTGATTTTTTAAACAATTCTTACTGAGCAGCTAAGAACAATCACTTCATAAATTGCCTGTTCTTAAGGAACTACCCTGTCATCTGACTTACCTGAGGCTATTTTTATCTTAGGGAAAGAGAGATTTATTTTTGTAAGGAAAGAATTGTTCCTCTACCTACTTTCAGTTCATTATTGAGCAAAATCAACATGCCGAGAGGCAAGGGTGTTACTTTCACAAGCCTGAATTGCTTGCCCACGGAATTCTCAAAGTAAATCATTTTCACTGGGATTGGGCACCCTTTTAATGGTAGATCATTAATTTAGCATCCGCTCATTGGTTTGTGTGTTGACTATGAGTGACCAGTGAGTCCGACTGATCCCAGACGTCAGCAGATGGCCGGGCTCTCCCACTGCATCCCAGACCCACCTCTCCCGGTGACTGGCTCTCCAGCCTCCCGTTCAGCACAGTGCTCCCCGACGGAAGCTCCACGGCTTCCATGAACATGGTGGTTAAATTTGAGTGGGCCACAAACTGCCCAGATTAAACACCGTTTCTGGGAGTGTCTGTCCCTGGTCAGTACTTGGGAAAGCCAGAGGGAACGCAGGCTGCAGGTTAATAAAGACCAGGACACAGCAAGGCACCGATTCTGCAGCACTCATTGTTGAAGAATTCACCCCAGGAAGCTCAGTACTAGTAAGTGCTGCTAATAACGAACTATGCTACAGATCAAAGCCAGCCAGCTATAAGCTTCTCCCATGTGGACCAATCAATAAGCAATGCAAATAAAGCATCTCTAACATTTTATCTACAGGAGAACACTGCTCAATTTTATTTTATCCAGAGCTTCTCAAAAGCACATCTTTTTGTAGAAGATAATCTATGTGTATGTCTTTTTTAAAAAGAAGTGTCTTAATTAGTGATTTATGAAAATATCAATGGAGCAAAAAGAACACAGAGGCTTGCCTCAGAACACAGGAGAGCAATTATAGGAAAGCACGCCTATTTATGTACAAATGAACCCACGTAACGCAGGGCTTGCCAGACTTGAAGGGGCATATGAATCCCCCAGGATCTCATCAAAATGCAGATCCTGTCTCAGGGGTCTGGGAGGGGCCTGGGATTTTGTATTTCTGCCAGCCTCCGGGTGAGGCCAATGCTGTTGCTCCCCTGACCCGATCCTGGAGCAAAGACCTATGAAGAGAAGCAATGACAGACAAACAGTTTTTCAGCCTAAGGTCTGTGATGTAACATGGGTTTCCAAGATCGAGCATGTTCCCTGCAATTAATGAAGTCCTGTGTGCCCCAAAATGTGCATGTTGAATCCTAACCCCCAAGGTGATGGCCTTAGGAGGTGGGGCCTGCAGGAGGTGATTAGGCTATGACAGTGGAGCCCTCATGAATGAGATTAATGCCCTTATAAGAAGAGACCCAGGAGAGCTCTCTGTCTCTCTCTCTGCCATGTCTGGACACAGCAAGAAGATAGCTGTCTGTAGACCAGGAAGTGGACTCTCACCAAGCTCTGGATCTACTGGCACCTTGATCCTGTATACTCAGCTTCCAGAACTGTCAGAAATAAGCCTATATTATTTATAAATTACCCAGTGTGTGGTTATTTCATTATAGCAGCAGGAATGAACTAAGACATTCCTTTTCTAACAACTTCAGCCATCCTTCCCATCGCCTGAAACACAAGGGTTATTGCTGAGCCTATGACACTAGCAATAGTACGGGCTCCACCTTCAGATTTAAGAGTGCCAAGAGCTAACAGCTCCAGCCTGCTAATGGCAGAGGGAGATTCCTGTTACTATGCTTGGGCCCATGAAATTTGTGTTGTTGGGAAAACAGGACTGTAGGGAAATGTAAGGAAGTGCACTTCATGCTATTAAACCTCCCCTGCAATTTCCCTGCTGAACATGTGTGAAGAGGCAGGAAAAACATTAAACATGAATTAAGACTTGGTTCTTCTATGTGGTTTTCTCCTGTAAGCCTAGACTTCAAAATGGCCCTCCAGTCTGAGGTGGAGGGTCTCCAGGGAGCACTGGCAGCCCCATGGACCCTACTGATGGAGCCAGCGCAGTACACAGGGCACTGCATTTGCTGAGCTCAGCACATGGCACATACCTAGCTTCCTGGACAGACTGTGTGTGATGGCCGGCCACTGACACAGTAAGCCAACAGCCTCCATGCCTTTGCACAATACCCTCCCATAATGACAACATGTGACAAAAGAATCCCCTTTAAAAATCAGAGCTTTCTATTAGAAGCGCATCTACTCACCACTGCAGTTAACTCTGCAGCCCTCCAGGGCATTCACTTTGTCCTACTTTCTGGGGATTTCAGGCACCAGGAAGGCTCAGGTTAAAGCTACAGACTCGGCATCCCACAGGCCACAGCCCAGAACTCTACCTGTGTAGAGCTTCCAACAATATCACTGCATTCACTGCAGAGATAAAGCTGTCCTGCTCTTGTGGGAAGGTCACTCTTGAAATCCTGGACAAGGAAGGCATCAATGAGATGCAGCCTCATCCTCTGGAAAACTCACACCAAGGCTGGGAGACTGTGGCCTGGGACAATTCTCATCTAATGCCCAAACCCTCCAGCCCCACCTTTAAGTCCTCCAGCCCTGGGGATTCACTGCGCCCCAGGCAGCCACCTGCTTTCAGACAGATCTATTCTACTTGTCACCAGGTTCCTCTGTAGGAGAAGCAAACCCTTCTCCCTGGACTACTCTATTCATAAAATAGGGAAGCAACTGTACTCATCTCAGGGAGGGGGTTCTTCAGTGCCTGGCCCACCTCACAACAAGGGAGTCTGAGTGTTCAGGTGGGCCCAGCCCTCAGGGATTTCTAAAGCATTCCAGCAATCTTACCTGTGGCCAGTGTGACTCAGGGGAGGGGTGAGGACTAACCATGGTAGCTACCTGTGGAAAATGCTGGCAGATGCCAGCTGTGCACCCTGGTGCAGAGGGAGGTAGATGTGCTCTACCTGGCCCCTGTTTTGGGTCCTGTATTTGAGATGCATCTAACATGCTAGCCTGGATAGGTTTACGAACAGGCACTGGGTGACCCTGGCCAAGGGAACACTGGGGGAGAGAGACACCAAGGGGCTCCTCCCCACACCAGGGGCTGGCTCCCAAAGTCCCCTCGTCCCCATGAGTCTGCTTCCTGATCTTGTGCTGGCAGAATCTGCCAGACTTGGCAGCTGGTATCTGGACTCAATGACAAAAAGCCACATCAGAAGTACCTCCAGGTGCTGGGCCAGCGTGACTGGGAAATGACCAGACCATTAACAGGAGAGCAACAGCCACCTGTGATGGACAGGAGCATAGGGTAGTGGACAGAAGGGGCTCCTGGACCACCTGCTCCTGCCACCACCATTAATTGTGGACTTTCTGTGAAGGGTGTTATCAAGGGGAAAATGGCTTCCTCTGCTTAAAAGAAAAGCAAATGTTTCCTAATCCCCTCCTGTCACAGGGGTGGACTGAGAAGCACAATCTCTAGCTGGGCACCGGTACACCCTGTCTACCTGAAGAGCACCGCCCCCACTCCCAGGCCAGGTCAGGCCTTGTGTTTCCAAACTGACTCTCAGAAGAGCTCTCTTCTCACCACTGGTGTAAACCAAGGAAAGAAAAAGAAAAACACAAGATATTGTTTCCAATGATAATCATGTCTTCCTTGAAGGAAAGATCAAAAGGAGATTTTAGTCCTTGAAAATTTCCAACCTTGGCATCAGCAGTTTGATGGGTTGAAAGATTTCCCTCACTATTTCTAAGGAAAATATTGAGTAGAAAGAGTCCTGACGTTACTATCAACACCTTGCCTCACACACACACTCACATTCCAAAACTTAAAAGCACTCTGATCAAATATTTGAAATCTGCCCCCACAGTAAAATTTCTTCTCCTTTTGATCCATTGTCATTCACAGAGTTTTTTTTTAACATATAACATATACATATGCTAACAAACAATGGGCTTCTGAGAAGTCTTCAGTCAGCCAGAAAAGTAGTCAACCTGCTACTGTGCCTCTGCCTCCCTCCCGCTAACTGAAGCTCAAGAGAAAGCATTTTCCTCTTCCTGACAGTGGCGAGAAGTGGCAAGCAGCTACACCACCTGATATGAGATGAGCAGCATGGCGATGCCACCATCCAGGAATGGCAGTCACTTTCACTCTGAAACTGGGCTGCCAGGAGTTGAGTTCTGTCTCCTCCGAATTCACGTGTGCAAATCCTAACCCCAGTACCTCAGACTGTGATATTTGGAGATTTGGGGATTGGGTCTCTAAAGAGGTGATTAAGGTAAAATGAGGTCATTAGGGTGGGCCCTCACCCAATATGACTGGTGATTTTATAAGAAGAGACAGAGGGGCGAAAACAGAGGGGCGGTCATGTGAGGACACAGGGAGAAGATGGCCACCACAGCCAAGGGGAGAGGCCTCCGGAAAAACCAACCCTGTCAACCATTGATCTCAGACATCCAGCCTCCAGAGCTGTGAGAAAATACATCTCAGCTGTTTAAGCCCCCAGTCTGTGGCACTTTGCTACAGTAGCCCAGGGAAACTGTTATATGCACTTTTAAAATATACCTTACCTTAAGGCTGAGAAAGGCCCCTACAAAGCCTTTAGTGCACTCTGGCTGTGGGTTTCAGCTGGGATGGCCCATAGAGGTTGTGGCTGAAACTTCAGCTGGTGTCTTCATTCATGGACTTCTCCACACTAAAACCCCACATGAGCAAGTATGACCCTGCAGTGCTGGGTAGGCTCTGAAGTCTCAGAGCTGGAGAGCTGGGGCATCGCTGGAGCCCACACCAGGCTTCCACCCCTTCCTCCTGATCCTGAACAAAGTCTACCTTTCCTCCCTGGTGCCTCAGGAGGTGTTCTTGTGGAGCTGGGGGAGTGAGCTCCCCGAGTGCTCCATCTGTAAGGAAATGGCTGGCACCCGGGCAGGTGCGATCAGAGCTCACAGAGGCCATGTGTTCCTGGGGACTGACACACCCTGGCCCGACCACAACAGCATGGGGGCACTTCTCACCATGCACACCAAGGTGCCACCACTGCAGGCCTGTGTCCTCACTGGAAGAGACCGATCCCTTCCTATGACCTAAGGGAACCAGTGACTTCCACTGCACTTACAAACTATGTTTTCAGAAACGTGCAGTCCATCACATCAACCTATGCCACTGCCTGGCATGTCAGAAATGCCCCAGTCCATGTGTTGGGAGCATCTGAGATGAATGCTCATTGAGGAGGTAAAATTTAGATGTGCAGAAACACTCTCAGCTGCTTGTGATTTCTTCCAGACTCTACTGCAGCTGCAGATGAGCCCAATCCACATCAGCCCGGACATCCACAGTGATGCTTACACTGCGCCTCAGAGATGGTCCTGAGTGGGCCTCACAGCCAAGCACCGGGCACCAGGCCCCAGATGTCTGCCCCAAACATGGCTTACTGCTCACTCGGGTCCCTGGTGGGCCATGGGGCCAATTCCCTCTGTGTCTCAGTGGCTTACCTGCTAAATTTACTTTTTTGAAGTAAATTTATATTTACTTCAAGAGAAGTAAATGAAGCAACAGCATGTGAAGGCCTGGTACGTGCTGAGCAGTGAGTGTCAGCTGCACCATTACCCAGGCTGGGGGACAGAGTTACAGGCGTTCTCAACACTGACACACAGCTGTCCCCAATTCCAGGTTCCGGGCTGTGCCTGCCCCTGGGTCTCCTATTCACAGGTGGTCTGCAGGCAGCTTGTCATAAACACCCCAGGCTCCCGAGGGTGCATGTCACGCAGGAACACTCAGAAGTGGCAGGGCACCCTCCCTGTCCATGTCCGGGTCCCACAAGCCTGCTGTCTTTGATGCTGGAGACAGACAGTCTGATCCCAGCTTCAGAGGCCAACCCTGCCCCTACAGCCTTTCCCTGCCCACTTTTAGCCTTGGAACACCAGCGCTCAGAATACCCGAGAAGAGTTTCCACGGCCCACGCAGGCCTCCCCCGGCCACGTGGGAGACGTCAACCTCAGGGTCTGTCCTCACCGAATTTCCTGCCCAGTGGCCAAGGTTCCAAAATGCTTGATAAAGGCCGGATGAGAAAGCAACTATTTGATGTTTCGTCCAAAACAAACTTAGATCCATAATCCTTTGAAGTTGGCCTTCTTTAACCCAAAAATGAAAGGGCTCATTTTTAGCCCAGGGCAGGTGCCACTGCTGAAAAAGTCAGTCATTACAGGTAAAAATGACTTTTACTCTTTGTCCCAGTTCCTAACTTATGAAACCCCATCTGGACGTACCTAAGCACTTATTCTCTGGAACCTGAAGGGAAGACTTCTGGTCACTGGGGATGACACCCACATTTCCTGGCTTTTTATAGTGGTAGTGCAGGGAGTGTAAGGCATTCTGACAGACATGCTGTTGTAAACGGCTTTACGGAAAACTGACAAACTGAAGTTTGCTTTAGGCCTGATCTCAGCTTGGTTAAAACTCTCATTTAAGGGCTCTTTAAGTCACTTACTAGGCACGTGGATTATTCATTAGCAATGGTGAAAAAGCCCTGAATTAAGTTCAATATTAAACCCAACTGTGATATCAGGAGGCATGGTTTCCTGCGCACACACAAGTAGGTAACAGGGTTTTCTGAAGTCAAGCTCTTGCTTTCCTTAAAGGTGGATTTCCTTATAAGGCCTGGTTTATGTTCGTTACTTATCTTTAAGAATGTGCAAATGTATCCCTGAATCTCTCTGCTTCTGCTTCTCTCACACGTGGATGGGCAAAACTCTAAGAAACACTAACACCAAAATGAGAATCAAAATACTGCCTTCCATTTGAGGAGCACATGCAAATTGAAAGCATTTATATAACTTCTCTAGGAAAGCTCAGTGAAACGAAGAAACAAACACTTACAAATTCAGAAACAAAATTAGGAGAACTCCAAGAATTCAAATGGCTGCAAAGATCAGGGAGTGCTGCCGGGTCTCACGCTGTGCTCTGTGGACACAGAGAAGGTTCCTCTTGTGGGGGGCTCTGCACACAAAAGCAGCAGAAGGTGAATGACACCAGGCACAGACTTCCCGACCATCAAGACACAAAGTGTTTCAAAGTCCAGTGAACAGAGGTTGCACAGTCTGGGCACCCCTCATCTGATGCACTCAGCTCTCAGTAGGTCCTCGATAACTAGACTGAACACTCCAGATTCCCCTGGGAATGTTCTTTTGCAGAGCAATCTACTTCTAGAGCACCATGTCCTAGCCCAGGAAAGAACATTTATCCCCGCCTAAATTTAAAGATAATACAAAGTGATAACCTAATAAAGCAGTATCGCGTCATTTTGCTTTCTTCTTTGAAACATACACTCACACACACATATGCATTCACACACACACTTAACAACCATAAACACACTCTCATATCTATACCCACTTGTGAGGAGATGCTTAATGTCAATGGGATACATCTCACATCGTCAGCTTTTCCTACTGGTAAAGAAACCCCTGCTGCGGAAACACACATACACAAATACACAAGCCTCAAACCCTTTGCAATAGCTAATGCTATTTAACTACGCTGAGGAAAGTTGGAACTTAATTAAATCCACCCCTTTTTCACAATGAAAATATAGTCAAAGAGAAAAATAGCACTTCTCATTGTATGCTACCTTAAATAGAATAAAAACCTCTTTTGGCTTTCTTTGGTTGTCTCCTTTCCTGAAATTAAAAATGACCACTTCCAATCATACACAATAAGAAGGGAAGGCAAATGCACACAAAAATATTTTAAGTTTTCATATAATGTAGTGTGATCTTTTTGGATAAATACTTCAGTTTAACCTAATATTATTAACTTCATGGCATTTAATGTTTTTCATTAAGATCAGAATGCTTTACTCTCTATAAGAATCAACGGTGAAGAATTAGAAACAAACAAACAAAAAAACCTTAGTAGGATTAAATTTACCTTCCCCACGAAGTAAACACAGTTGATACTAAAAAACATGGTTAGATTCAAATAATCATAATACCTACCTAACCAAATTTCCTTAAATATCCACACTTGTTGTAATGAAAATTTTAATCTAAATAAAGTTATTGTATTCTCAAAGTTATTTCTGTCAGGATTTCCTATTATACATAGTACCCTTCAAGAAAATTAAGTGATTATTAAATTTGAGAATTAAAATGTCTCACAGTGTAAATTATGAGCTTGTTGACTGTACTTCAACATATAAAGGAAAACCATGAATCTTTTTGTAAAGGCTTACTATTGACCGAAGCAATTAACATACCCAGCCAGCTGTCTGTTTTCCACTTAGATGATGGATTATGTTGCCTCCTTCAATTCCACTGCAGGGGATGTAGCTAAATTTAATTAAAAACTAACAACTTGAAAAACTGAAGGAAAAAGAAACTTTGGGACAAGAAATACCTTGCAAACTATACTGTGGTACAGATAATTTGGGGAGCATGTGTAGGTAGAAATTTTAAAAAAAATTTGCCTCCTACATATTTGGAATTTTAAAGTCATTTTCTAAGCTCCTTGAATTCTGTTGAGTAACTTGGGGAGGGGCTGACCCTCCTCCATAAAGAAAACTATGCTTGGTCACAGCCGGAAAGAACCCAGCACCCAAGGACTAAGAACAATATACACACAAAGCAGAGGGAAAGCCACAGCACTGTCTTAGATCAGCACAGACCCTAGGACATGAAGCTGAAAATCTTTTAGAGCAGTGCTTCTCAAACTTTTTCCAGCCTAGGGAAGTTTCCATGCTTGTTTTATCTTTCGGCCTTATTTGGAACACAGGGCAGCACGCGCGCACACGGGCACACACATCCACACACACGCCTGGGAAGAAGAGTTAGCAACAGGTCTTCCTGTAAGCCTAACAATTACTGCTCCCAACAGTGCTGCAGACGGCCCGTGGGTGTAGCTGGGATGGCGGGCAGTAATACAACCAGGTCCAAACAAGAGACAAACAGTCAGAACATACTCTCTCAGTAAATTAGCCAACATAGAATTCACCTCCTGGACAGCTCTGCCCTGACGCTGACATGGCCTCTGAGTCTGGACTCACCTGCTGTTCTTAGGGAGGCCTGCCCTGTCTCCACGACACCCTGACTGAAACACTCACCTGACACTGCATAGCCCCGTTTCTGCCTTACCATTCAGTATTAGACCTTAATGGTTCAATCTTCCATCTAATGTACTTATCCACGCAGATAGTTTTGATCAATGTGGCATCTAGAAAGGCATGTAAAGCATAAATAGATGCTCAATAAATATTTTCTGAATGAAGAAAAATTACATAAATGGGCCTCTGAAAAAATTGATTTTTATATAAAATTATCAGCCTAGGGAACTCCTGCTTCTGCGGACATGGCTGTGTTAACGATCCAGGTGAACCAGAAACTCCTACCTACACCATGGCTGAAGGTGTGCAGCTTGGGGGCGGGGCCGCAGGGCTGAAAGAAGGTGCCTGTGAAGAGATGGCAGACACCCGGTGCCACAGGGAAGAACTGGCTCCAATGTCACTCTGATGTGGGGGATGGGGAGGGGGGTGGCACCTTGGGAGAAGCTCCTGACTTCACTTTTTCTGTTTCTCATCTATAAAATGGTGTGATAATTATTGTCCCATAGAATTTACATTTAAAAATACATGAGATTGTTTGAAAAATGTTTGTTCTACTACAATTGTGAGAGATAAAAGGCCTGGCATCTGAGAAAACTGAACAAATGTGAATTATTATTCTGAGAGCCTAATGTTCAGCATTGAGGTTCCTTTCTTAATTTTTGGACAATGTCAATTTGACTCCAACTTTTAAATCAAATCTTTAAGTCCCAGTATCAGTTTCCTTTGCCAGAGGTAAGATGGCTGGGTGGTTTAAGGTCCTGGAACCATCAGCCCAGTGTCTGGGGTCCTTTCCTCAGAGTCTGGGGTCTGGGTGGACCATGCCTGCCGCCTCCAGGCTTCTCTGTTATAGCCCCTCAACTCTGTACAATTTGCCCAATGCTCTTGATTAAGCACAACCCTATTTCCATCCCTGATACATCTTCTGATCTATGTCGTTGTCTAAAATACCTAGCACCCAACCCTTTCCATCCTAGCCTCTGGAATACGTGTCGAGACTCTCTTTCCAGAAGCCTCCCTTGATCTCTCAGATGACTCCTTTCCTCCCCCAACCCTCAGAGAGAGTCCACTTGACTAGTCTCACTCAATACCAGGCACTGCTGGCAAACAGGCCTGAGTCCTTAGAACTGAGCTCTCTACAGAGGGTGGTCTCCCCAGGGTCTGGCTCTGCCAGTGCTTGGTGACCAGCAGCTGGCCCCAGCATCTAGCAAGTTCCTAAGCTTAGCAATTTTCTGTGCAAAGTTCAGCAAGGAGGTATACCTGTACCTCAGGGGTCCCTGTACCTCTAAGGGAAGACTTTCAGCACTTCTACCAGTGCAGCCCCCTAGTGGCTTTTCTGCTGTGCCCCCTGCCATGGGGCCTCCTCCCTGAGTGGGAGGAGCCTACCTTACAGCCAGGGGCAGTGGCTGCCCCTTATGCAGCAATTCCTATATTTTTCAGAGTCCTCTTGGCTTCTTATAACCCAATCCCCATTAAGAATTCTTTACATCAAACTTTCCCTGACTGAATCATGTGTTTCTCTGTCCTGACTAGATCCTGACGGATCCACATAGTTCCTGCACTAATGCCAAGGTCATCTCTTACCTTTAAGTTTTGCAAGTCAGTTCCCATTTAAGTTTTCCTAGAGGCTGTTACCTCTTTCAGCCATTCATTAAACTGATAAAATATTGCTTTGTATTTGGCATAAATCACTGTACAGATCATTATCAGTTCTTAACCTGTCTGTGACTAGCTAACTCCATATTATAAAGAACTCAAATACAAAGTCCTTAAATGTTCTTGGTATTGTAAGGTTGCAGTTAGAGTCATGGTTTTTCAATTGCTTAGCTTTTCAAAGCCAGAGACTTACTGCCTTTATTTTCCATGGGGTGGTTCATATATATCAGAACAATAATGTATGAATAGGAATTTAGGTATCAGCAAAATCTCTTTGGACTTAAGGAAAGAGAAAAGAAAAAAAACAAAAAGTAAAAAAATATACCAACAATACGTATCAGAATGGGCATGCATATAAGAGAATTTTGGTGCAGATAAACTTTTTTTAAAAAATCAAAATTCTTTAGCTTAATTTTGGCCATTTGGACTAGATTATAGCTCAACCCTTTCTTTTTCCATCATTCATGGGCCCTGTGAAGGGTCACATGTGGCGTGTCTGAGTGCAGCCATCCTTGGCTTCTAAATATCAGAATTACGAGCAGCTCATTTACATAAAGCACCACTGAGCTATGAAGGGCTGCAGTTGTTTGGGGAAAGAGCATGGTTGGGGGTAGATTTTAGATATGACTGGGGTCAGAAGTTGAAGAACTATTAGAAAGTTATGAAACAAGAAAGTTATTCTTGCTAGTTGACCAAGGAGGTATACCTGTGGCTCTTTTCTACCCACCTCTCCAAACACTCACACTTTGCTCTCCAGTTCTTAAATTTTGCCACATTTTCCACATCATCTGAAGTGTCACCAATTAGATACATTCACATGCCCTTATTTATGCTGCAGTCATCCTCTGTGCACACGGCTGTTCCTCTAGCAGGGTGACGTTCTAGGTTATACAGCCCACCACACCCTCCTGACTCCATGCTGAGATCTAAGATTTGAAAGGGGACGCTGTTCCCTTGCTGGTGTCTGTGTGAGTTCACACGGGTGTGTCCCCTACAGAGGAGGGAGGGACTCTGGGTCCAGGAGATGTGGCAGGCCTGGGGGAGAAGCCTGGGAGGGAGGCACCTTACTTAAGAGAACAGGCACGCACAGGGCCTGGGACGGGTGGCAGGGGCCAGGGCCCACGGGCATCACCAAACCCTGGAGCACAATCACAGTGAATCAGAGCTTGCCTGCACTGGGCCTCGAGGGGTCCCTAACAAACACTTTCACCAGCTCTCCTGATCTGGGCTGAGAACATTCCACTTAAAAAAGAAAAAAATACTATTTTTAATTTTTATGTCTGCTTTGCCTTATTCCAAGAAAGATTTGAAGTAGTTCACAAAAATATACTTGGTGCAAAAGGAGGTTGTAAAAAAAAAGTAAATGAGGAAATCGTGGCAGAAATAAGCAAGCAGAACAACAAGCCAGATGCTTGTCATGAAGTGACGTACTTGGAGGAAGCCAGCCGAACGTCGGGCTCACAAACCCCCACGAGCCCCGGCACAGGAAGCCCCAGCATGTGGAGCCCCGTGTGGCCTTCTGGAAGGGCGAGAGGCCCCTCCACTGGCTACAGTGGCCGAGGGTGAACTCCCGGGCAGTTCACAGGCAGGGATGCTGGTCCCCAACAACCCACCCAGTCAGTTGCTCCACACCACATGCCAACTGTGCCCTTGCTGAGGTCCACAGACCATAAAACAAAGCCAGTTGCTTCAGGAAAGCCAGACAGGTCCTGGTTCCAAAGCCTGAGAGCACTTTCTCCGCACTGTGCCACAGAGGAAGAAAACCCCCAGGGGCATCCTCCCTGGAAAGGCAGGAACGCATTTCTTGGGCCCCTTCATAAACCATCCTTCAATATGGGCTATGGCGAGACTCCAGGGCACAAAGCCACAAGCAACCTGGGGCAGGGTGAGGTTGTGAGCAGGAAGCGAGGGCTGGAACCATCCCCTTCCAGACTCTCCCTGGTCTCAAGGGCCCTTACCACTTTTATTTCACCTGAAGTTAGCACCTTGCATTTCCGTGCAGACCTGGAGGTGGCAGCCCTTTCTCACACCGCAGGGAGAGGTTAAGAACTCCCGATGGCATCTGCATTTGCTGGCTGAGGCTTGTGCGTGAACGCAAGGGTCAGACCCTGCACAATTCTGAGCAGTGGCTGGAGGGCATGGAAGGCAGAATTCAGTTACCAAAGACCTGAACTCAGAAATGCCCTTGAGGAGAAAATGTCCCTGAGCTACATCGTGGGAATAGACCATTATTTCTGCTATGTTGTCATTTAGTGAACCAGCACAACAGCTCAGTAATGTCGACCATCAGCTGGTCATAAATGTTCCTTGTAATTTTACAGGAACAAACTCAGACATGTACACTGGAAATCAGAGACAGAAAAATTGAGTCCTGCTCCCCGCAGTTACAGGCCAATTATGGGCTTGGGGTCAAAGGTCCTCTCAGACCCTCAGTCTCATCTACTAGAGAAAGCAGCTTGACCTGATGGAGAGGGGAATGCAGGTGCTCTGACCCCGGAAGGCCAGCATGGGGGACTGTGTGGCCGTGATGCCTGCAATGCCCTGGAGACACAGGTCACTTACGAGCTCGGAGAAGCCGCGGACAACCTGCCTCCGCTTCAGGTTGGTCTCTCCGTCCAGATTGGCAGTCTCAATGTGGCAGAGCCCGTCAGGGTCACTGGAGGAGAGCAGCAGAATGTCCGCAGGGATGATCTCGTTGCAGCGAAGACGCACAAAGTCTCCCACACGGATTTCCTTCCAGAATCGGTTCACATACTTCTTTTCTTCCCTGGTAAGGAGACTTTGGTTAACAAGACTGGCAAGAGCTTGGTCACAGCTGTATCTGGGAGACGGGTGCATGGAGCTCATTTAACAATTCTTTCTACTTTCACATGTTGAAAATTTTCATAACAAAAGGGTTTTTTTAAAGAGTGTTCATAAAGACCACATACTATATGACTTTATTTATATGAATCATACAGAATAGGCAAATCCATACAGAAGAAAGTGGATTCATGGCTGCCAGGGACTGAGGGAAGAGGAGATGAAGAGTAGCTGCTTAAATAGGCAAGGGGTTTCCTCATGCTAGGGTGATAGAAATGCTCTAGAACTAGACAGTGGTGATAGTTGTACAATGCTGTGAATGCACTACTTGCCACTGAATTGTTTACCTTAAAATGACCACTCCTTGGTATGTACCCCAAAAAACTAGAAGCAATGATTCCAGCAGGTATTTGCAAGCAAAAGTTCATTCCAGCATTGTTCACAACAGATAAAAGGTAGAAACGACCCAAGTGTTCATCAACAGATGAATGGATAAGCAAATGTGGCATATGCACATACCAGATTATTATCTGATCATAAAAGGACTGATATTAATATGGGTGAACCTTGAAGACATTACACTAAGTAAAATAAGCCATTCACCAAACAACAAATACTGCCTTCCACTTATAAGAGGTACCTAGAATGGGCAAAGTCATAGAGAAAGTAGATTAGAGGCAACAGAAGCTGGGGGAGGGAGATTGGAGAGAGATCATTTAATAAGTATAGAGTTTCTACTTGGGATAATGGAAAGTTTTTGAATTAGATAATGTTGATGGTTGTACAACACTGTAAATATATAATTAATGCCACTGAATTATACAGTTTCAAAAATAATTAAGATGGCACATTTTGTGTTATGTGCATTTTTCACAATAAAAAATTAGCATCATTAAACCATGTGAAACTGCACTTGAATTGCAGCAAATTAGCAAGACACTCAGCAGAGAGGAGGACAGGCCCTGGAGTCTGGGTTTGATCCCAGCTCCACCACTGAGCAAACCTCTCTATACCCCTCTCCTCATCTGCAGCATGGAGATGATGACAAGCGTGGAGATGATGTTCAACTCAGCACCACTCAGGATGAAGCAGGTAACACCTGCCCCTCACTCAGAGCGGTGCGCAACACAGCCAGACTCCCAACCTGCTGGTTTAATACTGATAGACATTTAGATGAAAACATAATTATAGATGTCTTCTTTAGATTCCTTTTTTTTATTTCGGCATATTATGGGGGTACAGATTTTAAGGTTCCAATAAATGCCCTTTCCCCCCCTCCCCCAAAAGTCTGAGTCTCCAGCATGACCATCCCCCAGATGGTGCACATCTCACTCATTATGTATGTATATACCCGCCCCCCTCCCGCCTGCCCAATACCCTATTACTGTAGTATCTATGTGTCCACTTAGGTGCTGCTCAGTTAATACCAGTTTGCTGGTGAGTATATGTGGTGCTTGTTTTTCCATTCTTGGGATACTTCACTTGGTAGTATGGGTTCCAGCTCTAACCAGGAAAATATGAGATGTGATTCTTTTTTATTTCTTGAAAAATGGGCTAATTAATCCCACAAAGGTCATTTTTAAGAGTTCCTTGAAGGCAGTTTTGACCATCTTTAAATAACTGGGGGGAGAAACATGAATTTATCTCATCATGATCTGTTTTTTTTTTTTTTTTTTTTTTTTTTTAGAGACAGAGTCTTACTCTGTTGCCTGCACTATAGAGTGTTGTGGCATCAGCCTAGCTCACAGCAACCTCAAACCCTTGGGTTTTCAAGTCAAGCCCCTGAAAGTGGCCACAAAGAGGCTCTTCCTGGGCCAACCCAACACCCCCTACAAAGCCAAGCATTGCTCAAAGCCCCCTCTTCCACTGTGACAAGTCCCACCACCTGCTGGTCACATGGGCCCACAATGATTAGCCCAGGGAGCTGCAGGACCCACCGGCCACGCCAAGGTGCATCCCGTTAGGCCCTGGCCCTGGGTGCGCTGGCCCTGAGACAGGCGTGGCAGTGTGGCTCGATCACCTGGCCATCCAGCCTGCTCTCTGCCAGCCACTCTGACCTCTTCCCAGCACGGAGACTGACAGCCTTGAAGTCTGATAGATTAAAACATTTTTTAGCCATGTTCTTATTTCCTTTGCCAAAGGTCAAACCTTGACTTTCTATTATTATAAGTGTTAGCTTTTTAGTCTTTATTCCTTATCAAGACCATTTGCTGGGTTCCTACAGAGGATATGAAGCAATTTCAAAGGGCCTATCCCTTTCAAGTTGGGCAGTGGAAGCAGGCGGCAGGAGGTGCACTTCACCATGAAATTTATCCACGTGTGTGTGTCCCACATCCTGCCCACCCACGTATGTACATGCACGCACACACACACACACACACACACACACACACACATATCTGTGCACAGAGAAAGCTCCACAGAGAAGACAGAAATAAATCCCACTGGCACGACACTCTAACCCTGGCCTCTTAGTAACACCCTTCTTGAGGGTGAATGATTTGGGACTACCTTCTATTTCCTGAGGTCACGGTGCATGATGTTCAGGTGGATAGGACGTGCGACCCTTTCCCTCCACTGGAAAAGCCCCTCCCTGCAAACGGCCTCGCTCAGACCCTGACCAGGCAAATGCCTGCACTCCTCCAGGAACTGCAGGGTCATCCTGGGATGTGTGGGTTGATTCTATTTTCAAAAGTGGCAAGGATTAAAAGAGTCACAATCCTCAATACAACAGATGAGTTACAGCAATTTTTGGAAGTGACACTACACAGTTTGCCCATGACATGCCTCTCAGGACGGGTGCCTCCCCCACGTGGCAGCAGGGTTCTGAGATGGCCTCAAGATCCCCACCCCTGGTGCCCACGCCCACGCAAGTCTCCTCTGAGTGAGGGGCCCAGGAGTCATTCCTGTAGACTGAGCACACCATGAGCTGATCCACAGGGAGACCACCCAGGTGTGCATGCCTGCGCCACACGAGCCTGTCATTCTGGGTCTTAGGTCAGAGACAGGGAGGTGTGAGGGGGTGAAGGAGGGGCCACAGGGCCAGGGCCCAGGACGCAGCCCCCCAGCCAGACCTTCCTCCACAAGGAGCTCAGTTCTGTCAACAACCTGCATGAGGCTACAAGAAAACCTGAGTTTCCAGTGAGCCCCCAGCCCTGGCTGGTACCTTGACATCAGGCTGGCGAGACCCTGAGCAGAGGATCCAGCCAACCAGGGCCGAGACTCCTGACCCACGGAAACTATGAGATAACACATTTGTGTGGTTTTTGGCAGCTATGTTTGTAGTAATTTGTCATACAGCAATAGAAAATGAACACACACCATTTCCATTTCCTGCACGGATGCCAGGAGCTTCTCCCTCCCAGGCAGCTGCACCTTCCCCATCATGCAGCAAACAAGAAATGCCACCAGCACTTAGTTTCGTAATATCCATTCCTGAGAAAAGACTACTTCATGGGAAAAGAATGCAGAGGATCAATGTTTAAAACCCAAACGAGCTTCTTTCTCCAAACAAAGCGACATGTATAAAAATGGCAGGAACCCTGACGACCTGCAATCTTGGAACATGGGCTACTGTACAAGCTTTACAAACAGGGCGCATGGTCACTCCACGGGAGCGACTACAGGCTCTTCCCATCAGCCACAATTCCCTGTCCAGGATTCCTGAAAGGTCTAAACGCGGAGCGTTGATGCAAGAGTTCAGAGGCCTCAGTGGAAAAGATGCGGCTCCCCTGCAGCCAACAGCCACCACGAAACCAACGATGAAAGGGACAGTGACAAAAATGTCCTATGTTCAAAAGAACCAGTTATAAGGCCACAGGCAAATGTGAGTCTTTTCTAGACACGCCAATGCCCACCCTCCCTCAGACTGGAGGCCAAGCAGGCCCTGCGCTGGTCGGCTGGTGTTTCTGTGACAACCCGGCCTGCCATTTGCTCAGCTGCAAAGTGAGAGTGTTAAACAGGTGACTAACAGGTCTGGGCAGAGGAAGATGTGGGCCTTCTAGGATTAGTTTTCCTCTTCTGGGGAAATCTCGTAGCAACATTTTATAATTAGTCATGCAGAGCCTTGCAGTTCTCATCTGAACCTTACTAGTCCAGAACAACACAATGCAGGGAGGAAAGATTTAGTTAACGTTAGAATTAGGGTGACTGGTGACAAATATAATTTAAAGACAATCAGTAAAAAGAGAAAAATTAAGATCTCTTAATTCATCATTTTCGGCCACTTGTTTAGGCTGAGTTCAACTATTTGTACTAGTTATGTTCCTAGGGTTATTAAGTAAATAACTTCATAAGAGGAGGTAGCTGACCCATGGAATTTTCATTAATGCAGGGTTAAGGGACCACTGCTTAGAAATGTGCTGCTAATGTTTTAGTTCTTGAAACACACCAGAATCTTCACTGTTTAAGCCTTATAGTTTCCTCCCACTGTCTCTACAATGGGTAAGAGGACTCTAAAATGTACTGACAAAATCTCTCCAATGTGGAGAGAGTAGGATCTATTTCCCAAAACCAAAGTTCTAAAAAAGAAAAAAGTATATGCAGAAAATGAGAGAACTGTACCGTCATCTTTAACGTATTGTTTTCAAGTGGAATTTGCATTAATAGCAAAGGAATAAAAATTTTTTAATGACAAATTAAAACTTTGTGATGACAAATTCCAACTTTATCCTCAACCAGTTAACACTCCTGGTGCCCACTGCCACTCCGTGTACAAGCACAGTCACAATAATAATTTAAATTGTCACTATCTCTGATCTCTTCCACGTGCAGGAAGTTATTCCTCATTTATAATGTGACATGATCACTCGTGTTTAGGAACGCAGCTGTCAACACAAGGCAGCCCAAGTTTGCAGGGACATGCTGCCCAAACTTCCAGCAGTGTCCGGGAAACATGGCACATGCACATAGCATGCAGCTGCCATCCCTGCACTTCCCAGGGCATCTTACAGTAGGAGGCGCTTGCTTCATCCACCTCTTGGCAATTTAGGAGATGAATGTGAAGTTTAAAATGTTTGTAACATGCATACACATTTGATTTTCTTACCCTTACATTACCTAACAACTTTATACGACCTATTTTACATGTCCAAAATGCCCCAAAATTTGGACATTTTACCATGTCCAAAAATGCCAGCTTTAATGTCATTGTAGTTTATTTTCATGACTACATGTGGGGCCCCCAGCATTTGCCAGCCCACAGTCCACCTCTCACACACACTGGCTTGAGGTGCGGCCGGGGAGGGACAGCAGGGGGGTAGCAAGAGGGCACATCTCACTTTCCTCCCTTGTTCTCTCCGCCTTTAAACTTATCTCTCCTCCAGAGCAACCAAGAAAGGTGAGCATGGACAGGAAAGAGGTAAGAAAGAAAAAGAAGACATGGAGGTTTTCTTAAAGTTTGAGCATTAACATTTTTTTAAGGACAATTAACATGAAGAGAGGAAGAACACTTCATTAGGCAATCAGGGACTGCTTCCTGGAAGTGGGAGCATCTGAACTAGACCCTGCCATTTGCTCAGCTGCAAAGTGAGGCTATTAATCAGGTGCTTGACCCTGAAGAATGAAAAGAAACTTAGACTAAACCAAATCCCACCCCACCCCAAGGGGACAACTTAAACTAAGGAGTGGGATTTGATTTGGGGAGAGGCTGGAAGGGCAGTGCCCAAATCAGAGATAAGACAGGGTCAGATCAAAATTGATCCTCCCTGGCAGGTTCACAGTCATGGAACTCTGAAACAGAGACAGGAAGGACAAGATGGGTGAGAAGGTCTAACTGTGTCATCTATGTGACCAGACAGCAGAATGACGAGGAGGCTGGGGACATGGGTGTCCAGGGCTGCAGACCTGGTGGCTGAAATTCAGGGCACCACCCACCTCACCTAGGATCAGGGGAGCACAGGGCTCCTGGTGCCACCTATCCTGTGGACAGCCATGGGCAGGAGCCCAGGGTGCAGCACATTTTGCCTCAACACCTCTGTCTTCACCCTTGCAGGGCCAAGTGAACAAAGCTGGAAAATTGGCCACCAGATGTGTGTACCTCATCATCGCATTTTTATTTCATTTTTGGAAACTGTAACTTTCAATGGCATACTCATGAAGATAGAAGGTCACCTGGTTCAGCACTCAAGCACATGTCATGTCTGGCTCTAGTGAGACTATGTAGTCTTTTGAAAGAGAGAACTGTTCTTCAGAGGTGGACATCCTATAAGAGGGTCATGGATGACCAAGGGCTTGGGACAGGTCTTGTGGCCAATACCAGCTGGAGATTGAGATTCTAAATTCCTCTCAGCATTGAGACATAATCCTCATCTTAATAAAAATAGTAATAACAACAGAAAAAAATAAGCACAGCTTCCCTCAATACCATTCATTATGAATCAGGCACTGGACAGAGCATTTCATATTCTTTATCTCAGTAAGTTCTCCCAAGGTCCTAAGAGTATAATCCTATTTAAAGATGTAGAAACTGACCATGGATACAGCAACTGTTCCAAAGTCACACAAATCTGGGCAACTCCAGGGCCCCTGGGCTTTGCAAGCACTTCTGATCTGATAGCCTAAAGGAGGAACACCTCATGAAGACTTTGCAAAATGCAAAGTGAAAAACTCTTCCTTTTTCCCCATTTAAATTTTGAAGCCCAGAGACCAAAGTGGTCTGAGAAAAAAAATATCACATGCTTGAAAAAGGGTGAAAAGACAGACAGTTCCAGATCAGTGCTCAGTGTTTGACACACACTTGGAATAACAAATTTCAGTCTATTTACCGAATTTGCAAACAACCAGAGGGATCTTGTCCAACGTCAGAAGTCACCAAATTGTGGTTCTTGCTGCAAAATGGGAAGTGAGCCCTAAACCTGCCTTAGCAGATTGAGGGATGAGCTCATTCTTCACCAGGACCACCTGCAGCTGGAACCACCCGACCTGACCTGAGGCCACAGGGGGACACTGCCCTCCTCTGGTGCTCACCTTGGGGACTTCCCTCTGGGCTAAAAGGGCAGCTGAGCAAGTTCTCACCAGGGCAGGAGAGCTGTTTATTCTCATGGCTTCAGGCTGACACGGTAGCTTTGAGAGATGCTCCCAACCTGGGCAGGGCACATCTGACACTTACAAGGCCCATTTCCAATACAGCAGCGGCAGCTGGGCTAAGATGTCGCTTCTGCACAGAGCTGCCCTACCCTTTCTCACAAAATCCCTTCTCCAAGAAACATTTACTAAGCAGCTGGCTTGGGAATGATCAGTAATTAATGATGCCTCACATCTGGCCAGTGCTTTCATTTAGGGTTGCAATGCCCAGGCGCTTGCACGCTCTGAATGCATGACACATCCCCAGTGAGAGAGTGCATGGGTTCCCAGTGAGCGCCTCGGGTTCCTGATCTTCAAGACAGAGGTCTGAACTACACCTACATTCTCTCCCAGCAGACGCTGTTCCCTTTCCCTGTAGCCCTCTGCTCTGGTCCCATAGGCTCTGTGCTTCCCCAGCGGACACCCAGCTGCCTACAGGGACTGCTCAATAGAGCCCATAGTCACTATTTTGACTTCACCTTTCCTGGGGTTTTTTGAGCATGATTTTTCCCCACTATTATTTCTGAAGCAATTGTTTGGTTTTGACTAATAAAATCAGAAATAGTAC
Organism: Mirza zaza; assembly: GCA_008750895.1. NCBI lineage: Eukaryota > Metazoa > Chordata > Mammalia > Primates > Cheirogaleidae > Mirza > Mirza zaza. The sequence continues at coordinate 27,415 of VSMD01047803.1, forward strand.
AAACAGGCAGCAAGTTACATCTTATTTTTGATTTGTGGTTTGGAATTAAAATAAGAGCTGGTGCTTGTTTTTTTTTTTTTTAATTAGAAAGATAGTGTAATTGTACACAGGATTTCAATTGAGATAGGGCACACAGATAGGTACTGCATGTGGTACAGTCATATATAAAATATGATTATGTGTTTAGCAGCATTCTATAGTATTTCACTGGCATAGAACAATTAATCCCTGTAAAGAGAAAACTCTGAATAAATGTGTGTTACATTTATTAAACCAACAGAAATACAGTGGCTAGAAATATCTGGATGCTTTGTGCCTTATAAAGAAAACTATTGAATGCATTTTCTTTTCCTCTCCATGTTTCAAGGTTAGGTAAGTTAAAATGTAAAGTATCTAGAAAGATCCACAGAGGATACTTTTTAAGTAAAAGGGAAGACCTCATGAGCAAATATAACATGCAAACCAACTAGACTGAGCAAATTCAGACTGGAGGATTCCTTTGGCCAACCAACGGGAGTAGCGCACAACACTGTTTAAGCAAACAGAACAAATAAAACCAGGACACAGCGAGGCAAGCCCTAAAATGGAAGGTTCACCACAAGAGATCCAGGAATCTCATGGAATGATTATTAGTGCCAAGGCCTGATGCTTTGGGAGTAAGAAAACCCTTCATGGAATTTATTTTTCAGATGGTGGTGCATGAATAAAGAAGAGAGAGAATGTGTGTGTATGAGAGAGAGAGAGAGAGAGAGAGAAAGAGACAGACAGAGAGAGAGAGAGAGAAGAAAAGTAGAAATTGTATAGCACTTTAAAAGGACCCAACAAGACTCTAAAATTACCCCAAATTTAACATACATTCATTACACAGCAGGCAAAGAAGTAAAAAACCTAGAACGAGAGAAACAATAGCTTCAAGAGTTTTCTCAACCTTGCTTGACACTGCTGACATTTTGGGCCAGACACTGTCTGTCGTAGAAGCTGTCTATGCACTGCAGGACACTGATCAGTGTCCCCTGCCCCTATCCCACTGATGCCAGTAGGGCCCCCTCCCCAGAAGTGATAACCTAAAATGGCTCCAGACATTGCCAAATGCCTGGTGGGGGGGGGGGAGGCAGTGGGGCAGTTGAGAAGCAGTGCTTTAAAGCATCCAGGACAAACATTCTGGAAAATGGATTATTAAGTAAATGTTTATAGGACCAACATATTTTAAAAATCATGTAGGTGAGAACTCAGCACTGAAACAGAAATGGCAAAATCCGCAGCAGGATCGTGAGCCAACTATGTTGCATAAGGTCCAGAATGTGTCTTCCTTCCACCCTAAACTGAAACATCTGCTCCTTCAGGGAAACGTGTTAATGGATTCTGAATCTAATACTAAAAGTGAGAGGCAGTGAGAGATGATACTTGGAGTGACTTTTATGGAGTGAATCTTCCAATAGCAAAATTACCAAAAATTAGACTATATGCATATAATGTATTTTCTGAAATACCGTGTATTCTGTAGGTTTCCTGAAAGTGACATGAGCTGTAAGAAAGGTTCCAGATGTGTGGAAGCACATGTGTACATGGAGTAGTCTGCTCAAATGAGTCAAGATGAATGGAAAATACTGGCCGCTCTGAAGTGAAATCAGAAAGGACTAACATTGTCCCAGCAGAACTCTCCCCCAGATGATGAGGGCCTCAGGCTTCTTTAGAATGAAGGAAGGATGCTGAGTTTCTCAGCCCAGAGAAAGAAATACATTTTGTTGTGCTCAAATCACATAATTATCCACCACGATGCAACACTGAATACCCAGATTAAATAAATTTTTGCCAGGAAATATACTATCTGTGAAAAGAAAATAATATCTAAAAACAAGACCACTTACAAACCTCTTAGTGAGTTTTAATATAAAAAAATTTTTTTTGACAAATCATTTCTACTGTGATATTTTCTGTATATAGTGGGACATTCTCAAAGTGTCTCAGCAGATATCAAGACACCTCAACAATCATACCGCCAATTTGTAAAGCACGTAAAAAACCTGGAGGACACTTTTAGAATTCTTAAGGTAATGTCTCATGTATTAACTCATTCATTGGTATGACATTCTCAGAAAATGGGCAGTAGTAACATGCTTCCATTCTTATAGAGAAGTCTGTGATTTAATAATCTTTCCTAAGAGGCTGTTACAACAATTCACATTCCCCCATCAGTATTTGATAGGCCCCGCCTCTGCCTTTCCGCAAGCGACAGCTGCTTCTTTTTTTGCTTTTAAATATACACTGGAGAAAAGCATCTCTATTCAATAAATGGTGCTGGGAAAATTGGATAGCTGCATGCAGAAGATTTAAACTGGATCTGCACCTCTTACCTCTCACAAAAATCAACTCATGATGGACAACAGATTTAAATTTAAGACATGAAACCATAAGAATCCTAGAGGAAAATGTTGGGAAAACCCTTATAGACATCGGCCTAGGCAAAGAATTTATGAAGAAGACCCCCAAAACAATCACAGCAGCAACAAAAATAAATAAATGGGACCTGATCAAATTAAAAAGCTTCTGCACAGCCAAGGAAACTATCATTAAAGCAAACAGACAACCTACAGAATGGGAGAAAATATTCACATGCTACACATCCGATAAAGGGCTGATAACTAGAATCTGTATAGAACTTAAGAAAATTAACAAGAAAAAAATCAAAAAACCTCATTCAAAAGTGGGCAAAGGACATGAACAGAAACTTTGCAATAGAAGACAGATTAATGGCCAGTAAATATATTAAAAAGTGCTCAACATCTCTAATCATCAGGGAAATGCAAATCAAAACCACAATGAGATATCACTTAACTCCAGTGAGAATGGCTTTTATTACAAAGTCCCCAAACAATAAATGTTGGCATGGAGGTGGAGACATAGGAATCTTCATACACTTGTTGTAGGACTGCAAATTACTACAACCTCTATGGAAAGTAATATGGAAATAACCTCAAAGAACTAAAAATAGAACTATCATTTGATCCAGCAATCCCACTACTAGGCATCTACCCAAAGGAAAAAAAGTCATTTTATAATAAGGACATCTGCAGCCGAATGTTTATGGCAGCACAATTCACAATTGCAAAGATGTGGAAACAACCCAAGTGTCCATCAATACATGAGTGGATTAATAAAATGTGGTATATGTATACCATGGAGTTCTACTCAACCATAAAAAACAATGGTGATCTAGCACCTCTTGTATTATCCTGGTTGGAGCTAGTAGAGCCCATTCTTCGAAGTGATGTATCACAAGAATGGAATAACAAGCACCACGTGTACTTACCATCAAACTGGTACTAACTGATCAACACTTAGGCGTTGACATGGAAGTAATAGTCATCGGGTGCTGGACAGGTGGGAGGAGTGTGGAGGGGATGGGTAAATTCATAACTAATTGGTGTGGAGCACACTGTCCGGGGGATGGGCACACTTGTAGCTCTGGCATGGATGATGCAAAGGCAATATATGTAACCAAAATGATTGTGCCCCCATAATATTCTGAAATTTTAAAAAAGAAAAAAAAAAGGCATGAGATACCATAACGGACCTATTAGAATGGCTAAAATTAAAAAGAATGATTACATCAAGTATTAAATGAAGATGCTGAGGTGACAAAACTCTCATACACTGTTGATGGAGATATAAAATGGTACGATTACTTTGTAAAAATGTGGAAGTTTCTTTAAAAGTTAAATGTACCCCTACCATGTGATTCAACCATCCATTGCCAGATATTTACCCAAGAGAAATAAAAACATATGTTCAAAGACTAGTACACAAATGTTCATAGGAACTTTATTTGCAATAGCCAAAGACTGGGAACATCCCAAATGCCCCACAACAGATGAACAGATAACAAATTGTGGTAGATCAATGCAATGGAATATTACTGAGCAACAAAAAGGAACAAACTATTGATACATATGGCACCATAGGTGAATCTTAAAACAATTATGCTAGGTGAAAGAAGCCAGATAAAAAAGAATAAAAGCTTGTGATGTCTTTTATGTGAAACTCTAGAAAATGTAAACTATAGTGAAAGAAAGCAGTGACTGCTGGGGGGATAGAGTTATGTGGGAAGAGCAGGAGGAAGGGATTGCCAAGAGGCATGAGAAAACTTTTGGCATGATGGATATGTTCATTATCTTGGCTGTGGCTATGGTTATATGGCATATACATATGTTAAAATTTATCAAATTATATGCTATGTGTGTGTGCAGTTTACTGTATACCAATTACACTTGAATAAGCCTGTTTAAAAACAAACAAAAACAAAAACAAAAAACCTTCCCGCAAGTCTGAGGGGCAGGGCCGGGCAGGACACTCACTGCCCTTTTTATCTGCATGTCCCCAACTCCCAGACCACTGGGCTATTTCTCTGTGGATGGACCCCGCATATTCCCCCCCCTTTTTTTCTATTGTATTCTTTTCTCCCTTCTTGATAACTAAAACCTGTGAGAGCATTTATAATAAAAATCTCTTTTTTTCATAAATAAAGACAGATGAGAACTTCTACAATTTAAAATGCCCTCTTCTCATCATCCCTTGCCCCCCTCCCCCAATAATCTAAAATTAGGAAGCACGAGCTAGTTTAATTTTGGGCCAGCCTTCTGTGCATGATTTTGGAGCTGCTTATATTATATTAACCCCTTTTCTGTCTTTTGCCTTGCAAATATTTTTCTCTAAAGAGCTGTGGTTTGTTTTAATTTTCACTTGTGGTATAATTTTGTTGTATAATCATTTTAAATTTGTATATAGTTAAATATAGCTGACTTTTCTAGGCCTGGATAAGGGAGCCTCCTCTGTCTCTCAATTGTACATGTTGTTTCCTAGTCTTGAATGTTTGTTTTTTTTGTGGGAGGAATGCAGCATATTTTTTTTTTAATATTTAGGTGTTCAAACCAACTGATATTCATTTTTGTATGGTACAACCTAAGAATCCAGTGCTGTCTCCTCCAGACAGCCAGTTGTATCAACACTATCAACAATCCTTTCCAGGAGCCGGAGCCGGCGCGGTGGTGCACGCCTGTAATCCCAGCTACCAGGGAGGCTGAGGTGGGAAGATCACTTAAACCCAGGAGTTTAAGGCTGTAGTAAGCTATGATCCCACCACTGCACTCCCATCTAGGTGACCGAGCGAGACCCCATCTCTAAAAACAAGGAAACCTCCTTTACCACTGACCTTAAATTCCCACTCTGTTATACATAAAATTCTCACATATAACTGTATTTTTGGGGGGGTTACTGAGTAGGGTCCAGCAATGTACTCGTCCCTTTTCACGTCAACACCATACTGGCTTGATCGCACAGTATGCCCAATCAGTGCCACCACGAGCCTGAGCACTCAGAGGAGCCTTCCCTGTAAACTGGCATAACCCATAACGACCCCCTACCCTGTGGAAGAAGCCCCGAGGTGGGGCCCTGGCACAGCACATGGGCTGGGGACGGGGGTCCCTCCTCTGCTCTCTACAGGGCCACTGGGAGTCATGCACAACTTTATGCTGCAGCCCTGGATCCAATATCTGGTAGGAAAAATAGCTCCTTTTCAATCTTCTTTTTAAAACTGTCCTGGCTCTATCGGGGCATCATTTTAAGGCAATTTTATTCAATTCCAAGAGAAGCTTCCCAATGAAACTGCACTGCACGCACACACTGCTCTTGGGGACCTGGCACTGCGGTACTACCTACTCCCCCCACCCAGGGCCATGGGACACTACACTGCCTTATGCTTGAGTACACCTTTCAAAATCTTACTGCCGTTCTCATCATGAAGGTCCCGAGCCTTTCTTGTTATATTTATTCCTAAGTCTTGTGCAGCTTTTGTTCCTATTTTTACAGACCACCTTCCCACTTCCTTTTCTCAGTGCTCACTGTGCTCCCTGAATTACTGTCAGTAGTTCTCCTTCCAGCGGCCACAGGGCTCCCCTAGCAGCTTTGTTTTGCTTGGTGGTGTGAGTTCTGTTTATTCAAACCATCTTCCTCTTCCTGGATGAATGGTTACCATTCTTGGTTAGCACCCTTGGGCTCTGCTCTGCTTTCTACAGTGACGGCAGATTCCTTCCTCAAGGAAAGTGAAGTGGCCTCCCAGGAAAGTTGGGGGCACAGAGCTTCCCCAGGGCCTCCCGGCCCCAGGAGCAAGGCAAGTTCAGGCGAGGGGACCAGGCATCCAGTCGCCCTCTCGTACATAAAGGGCCTCTTGCCCACCCGCTGCTCTGTGGGGCTCTCCCAGAGTTCTCTGACACTGCACCAGTAATGCCCAGAGACCCACATGGAACCCAAAGCCTGCCCCAGACGCCCAGAGGCCTGGCAGCCACCTTGGTCAGGGGTATTCAGTGCGAGGGAGAGAAAGGAAGGGTTTGAATCCACGACCTCCTTTCCCCAGAGTTCCCTGCTTCATCCAAACCAGAATTTTGCATACGAAGAAGCTTCACTGATAATAAGGTCCCTCTCTGTCATTTACATTATGAGGGGACTGAGAGCCAGACAATTTTCTCACTCATGCAGGGGTGGCAGCTGGGGTCAGAACACCCCAGTGTGCCTTTCCCTGAGCCTTCTCTTGTGACAATTTATTGAGAGTACTCACCTTCCCACCAGACCCAGACCGACACCACCCTGCCCAGGTGCTACCGTAGTTTCTTCCTACTGTGCAGAATTAGAAATCATGAAAGCAATCTCTTTTCCCCATAGAGCCTTTCTAAAAATATCACCACAACAATATTTCTCCATAACATATTTATTGGAAATGTCCCTAAATCGTGACAGGCTACAAAGTATGGTCAGTAAATGACCTTACACTGCCTTGTCTCAGAAGATCCAGCCCCTAGAATAGAAAGGACTTTAAAATATGCATCACAACATACTGTGGAGACAAGACTTCTCTGGATGCAGTGTGTGTGGTGACGTAAGAAACCTTCATGATTTACAGCTAGGAAGCCAACATCAATTTAACCCAGCAAAGCAACAACACCAGCAGTGCCCTACGGAAACTGATTTCACCCAAAGATGTTCTGAGAATGAAAAACGAGGCTAACAACTGACTTTTTGTTTTCCTCCTTGGGTAAAAATATGATGAGAAGGACCATGCTGACATGACAGTCACCTTCTCTGGGGTCATCACGCACAGGATCCCACAAAGGCCATTGCAGATTCAGTCTCAAAACTAAACTAACTCGTGCTTCCCAATTTTAGATTATTTGGGGGAGGCTGAGAAATGGGCATTGCTAAATCGTACAGGTTTTTGCCTACCTTTATTCAGGGTTAAAAAAAAAAGATTTTGTTTTTCATTTTTGAAAAAATTGTGCAAGTCACAACTGGTTACACACCAGACATCTTGGCACCACACAAACATACAGCAACAAGCAGTGTCCCTCTTCTGAGGGGCTGAATAAGCCAGGGGGTCCCCGACATCTCAGCAAGAATCATGGCTGACAGCTGAGCCGCTGACAAAAGGGCGTGACAGACCCTTCCCTAAATTCTTCTCTTGAAAAGCTTGTAAATAGGAACAAAGACTGTATTAATGTTTTCGGAGCTCTTATTATGTTTACAACATTCTGATGCCATTGGATGAGAGTTCTGATTTTGGTGTTAGTACTGTGTTACTATCCTTACCCTCAGTAGTAGTAGCAGTGGTACTAACTTCCCCAAAGTGTGCCAGATATGCAACTCTAGCACTAAAGTTTCTGCCTGGAAATATTTCTTTAGATACTATTTTATCCCTTAATTTTAGAGTTCTGTGTAATAATACATACTGGGGAAAATTTCACATGTAAAAATGGTTTGTCACAGGGCTCATAAATATGAGTGGAGCACCTGTCTATGGCTTTCATCCTCACTGCCATGGCTCTGTGGCCCGTGTGCTCACACACAGCAATGTGCCAGCACTGGAGGTTCCTACAGGGGAATGCTGGCTGGAGGGTCTGAAAAGATGCCTTTGTTCATGCACAAACTCCATGCCGATGATTCATCAGGGGGAAGTTACCCCACTGGCCCTGGGGAATATGCTGCCTTAGTCATGGATCCACCCACAGGTGTCCCTCAGGGTCAGGTGAACATTGTGGGTGTGGACAGGTGTGGTCTACCTGGAACCTGCCTGACATCCCTCAGGTATGGGCCACCTGGGCTGCATCACTGGGCAGAAGGTGGTGGCAGCAGTGATACGAACTGGCCTTACAGAGGCTTCACTCCAGCTATAGCTGTAGAAACGTTACATTTTTTAAAAAATTTTAATTGACAAATAGTTGTATATATTTATAGGGCACAATGTCATATTTCGATACATGTATACCCTGTAAAATGATTAAATCAAGCTATTTAACATATCCATCACTTAGCATACTGATCATATTTTTGTGGTGAGAACATTTAAAATCTACTTTTTTAGCAATTTTGAAATATACAACACATTGTTATTAACTACAGTCACCATGCTGTACAATTGGCTCTCTAAAACTTACTCCTCCTGTCTAACTGCAACTTTGTACCCTTGACCAGCCTCTCCCCTGCTCCCCCAGCCTCACAACCACCATTCTAGTTTCTTCTGCTACGAGTTCTCCTGTTTTGGATTCCACACGTAAGTGAGATCACGCAGTATTTGTCTTTTTGTGGCTGGCTCATTTTACCGAGCACAATGGCCTCAAGGTTCATCCATGTTGCCTAAATTTTAGTAAGTTAGAAAATGCTATTTTTCAGAAAGAATTCACAAACTACCCATCTTTGTAAGTGAGCACTCCTCTGTGGCATGGGAAGAGGCCAGCGCTGTGGTGGCTCCTTGCCCCCTGCCTCCCTTCAGAAGTTCTGTGCATCCTGAACTCAAGGCTCTCACTTTGCACCCCACTTTTCTATTTTGTGCTAGGCTCCTTCCTTTAAATTACAGGCTTTCTTTTAAAGGAGAAGGATGTCCCTCTGGGCCCCCAGCATGCAGCACTGCAGCTCTGAGAGTGGACAATGGTCCTCAGGCCCCTTCCAGGGAGGACAGCTACCCTCAGGGCACTGCCTGGTCCCACAGCCTGTAGATCCTCCCCTCTCACTGACGCCAAGGCTGGGACTTGGCACCTTTCAGAGCAGGTACATCACCATAAGACTGCTGTCCTGGGGTGGGGTCAGAAATTTACAGTCCCCCTCCCCCACCACCCGCCTATCTCACTCTGGGCCAGGTTCCTGTCTAGGTCACACCCTCTAGGGACATCTACAGGGATTAAACTGAAAGTGTGTCACCCAGAGAGGTCATTCTCACCACAACAAGGAATTTTCTAAGAAGAGAGGTAAATATAAGACTCCCATTCTATTGTATACTTAATCTTAAGCCTCTTAAAAGTATAACCCTTGCAAAGTCCATCAGGGTCATGAATCCGGAACCGGGCCCCATTCCTGGCAGAGGGAGGGGGCCCCTAACTTCTCCCATCACTGGCAGTCAAGAACTAACAAGTTCCTCTATTTCACTGACGGCAGATACTCTCCTGGCAATGACAGTCCTGCTCCAGTGGGAAGAACCAGACCCCAAAGCCAACAAAATCAAAACTCCAAAGTCTCGGAGACCTCAAGCAGCATGTACTTCATGCTTCAGGGGCCTGAATTCCAAACAAGGGCCACACCTCCCCAGGCCAGTGCCCAGGGCTGGGGAGAGCAGGTGCCCACCCAGCTCTCCCTCTGCCCCTGGGCCACCCAAGGTCCTGTGCTCCCACAAAAGCTGGGACAGAGTGGCCCCAAGGTACTGCAAGACACCAACAGGTCATGTGTCATAGAAAAGGGGGCCAACCCGCATGCTTATGTGGGTGACAGATGTCCTGTGAAATCACAGGACCCTCAGAAAGCTCTAGGGGTCGGATAGCCTGCTGCAGCCTGCCTGTGGATGTCCTACAGAGTGGCCAGGACAGCATAAAGCAAAGAGCTTTCAAAGATCTCCTGCCTGCAAAGTGCCAGCTTCCAATCTGGCAAAACAGCTTCCAGGTCTCCATGGCCAGAGTGAATTGAGTAATACTCAAAAACTGAACAAAAAAACCAAACCCTGCAGGTTGGGGAGGCAAAACCGATTCTGTCAGAGCTTCCTGACAGCTCTGGCCGGTCACCCCTTCCCTTCTCCTCAGAAAGGCACGGTGTGTCACCCTCGCACCAACCAGCCAGATGAAGTGATCCCACCAGAGTCCCAGTGGCCTGAGGGGTTTGCTCTGTTTCCCCCATGCAAGAAACTCCCCGTTCTTAAAGACTCATTAGAAACCCAGGTCTGAGCAGCCCTTCTAGGCAGCCGGCAACTCCCAGATGAATCAAAACGGTGTTCAGCAAAATTCTTCATTAAAATTAAAAGCAAACAAACAGAAAACTAAGTAACATTAGCATGCTCCATAAAGAAATAAAATGCAACAAATCCAAAGCACATATGGCTCCAAGCATCACTGTGAAGAAATCCGATCTGAATGTGTCAATGTATAATTAACTCTTTATAAATAGGTTGATTTGTAAATTAAAGTTCAGGAACACAATATATCTCTTCCTGACCACTACCACCACCAACCATAAAATACCCCCAGAAACCTAATGTATTAGAAACAATTCTTCACAAATGGGAAGGATTAATGGATGCCTTTGAGCCCTCCGTCTAAGGAAGGAGGCATTGCAGTTAAGAATCTTGTCATTACAACACCAAACCCAGCAGGGCCAGGGCGAGGCAAGGTTAGGTGCCCATCTCAGGTGCAAAATGCAAGGGGGCACCCAAAAGTTCAGTCATTAAGATGACTAATATTTTAATGAAATATATTTAAAAACAAACAAAAAAATGAATACAAAAACATCCCCAAAGCAGAAAACACTGAAATTTTAAGTGAGACAAAATCAGCCCTGCTGAGTTTTCCTCTGGCTGTGGGCTCCCATTGGCTTCACTGAGCTCTCAGTGTCCTGGACAAATGAGCTTCTTCCCCTCTCTCTCCTTGGCCCACCCCCCAACAGCAAACGGACCCCCTAAGAGTCGTCGCCTTCCTTCACAAAGGTCTACCTGCCTCCTGCCCCTGTCTCTTCCTGGGTCATACCACAGGTCTCTGCCTCCGTGGCAGCCACCACCACTCAGCACTCAGCACGAACTCACTTCTCTACTGGCTCACCGAGTTCTCTGCTTCCCCATCCTCCTGCCTCTGCTCCTGTAATGCACCATTTGCATCTGGAAGCCGACTGCATCCCCTCTTTCAGCACGCATCTGCTGGCGCTGCTGCTGCCAGGCACTGCTCTGCAGCGGGCACGAAGCAAAAACCTTTTCCTCAAGCTCACGTTTCCATGGGTGACTTCAATGGGACAAATTAAGTAAAGTCAAGTTGGCAAGGCACATGCACAAAAAGGGACACAAGAAAACTTTAAGATGTTCAAGCAAACTAAAGGTCTGCCTAGCAGTTCACTCTGTGATGTTCCTTGATGCTTCCCACCGTCCTGATTTCAAATACCAGCACTCACGGCAACTATTTCAGTCATCTCTTTCTGACCTCATTTCGATTGTTATTTTTAAATTTTAATTTGCTAGTAGTGTTACAACATCATCAGGAAACGTGTTTTTACAGAGGTAAAATCTGTTTGTTTCCTATATTCCTAGTGTTTGGATAACTATGAATAGCGGTGCACCACGGACTGCGGTGTCCTGACGCCGCTCCTGGTTCACTGTCCCTGGTTAGAGATTCAGCCACCTAGGTTAGGGTCAGGGATTCTGCTCTGAGTGAAGGGAAAATGTATTTTCCTTTTAAATAAGTAGTGTGTGTGTGTGTGTGTGTAAGAGAGAGAGAGAGAGAGAGACCCCTTGGGTGACAGAGAGAGAGAGAGAGAGAATTCTTGGGTGACAGCCTCTCCTCAGTAGAGGAGAGCAGTCAGGTGCACACAGGTGTCCCCTGGGAGACAGGGCTAGAGGTGAGGTCCTCATCCCCACGTGTACTAACCCGCACACTGTTGTGTGCATGCTGGAATTTGAGGAGGTGTGCTCTGAATGCACAGGTCACTCAGCCAGCACCTCCCTGAGCCCCAGGGTGAGCTGGACCTTGAGGCAGGAGCCCAATGTGGGTATCTGAGGACCACTCTTGGCACTTGGGCTCAGGGCATGAGGCAGGCAAGAGGAGTGTGCAGAGGGAGCCAGACCCCCAGGGATCCCCTGGCATCAGCACTTAGGGGTTGCACCACCAGTCGCACTTCTGAGCCTCAGCATTCCCATCTGCAAAATGGGGATGACAGTGATGATGCCTGCATGCTGTGTTGTGCACACACTGTTTGTCACCCTACAGCAGGTAGGAGTGCTATGAACTTGAGTCCCTGGAGGCTGGGTGTGCACCTGTGCATGCTCACTCCTAATCAACTCCCAGGCAGCCAACACCATCATCCAGAGTTCCTACTTATTAGGCCTCAGTATGCTCAGTATGGCCAGATGATTCAATCTCGTGCAGAACTGCTTGCTCTTAGGGAAAATACACCTTCCAGTATCCTGACACTGCTGCATCTCCGACTTACCTGGCCTGCTCTGGCCTCTCTCGGCACCACCAGGTAGGAACAATGTCACTGTCCACCAGACAGAAGCCCCCAGCACTAGTCTCTGACCCTCAATAGATGTATGTGACAGCTCGCAAAAGCCACGTGTCGGTAAACCTCCTTGGTTATTGATCCACCACACTGGTAGCTAATCCAGGTTGCAAGCAACTAGCCACCTGCCCCTGGTGGAAGGCTCCACGCATTCTCATGTTCGGAGCTAAGGATCTCTTCAACTCTTTTATGTGAATGTGGGGAACATGAAATCCGAATGGCAGGAGCATGTGGCCTACTTGGGTTTAGCACCAAATACAAAGCAATCTTTGTTCTCCCGAAAGACTTGTAAAATTATGTTCCTGTCCTAAATCACTAAAATGTTGCCTTTGGGCCAAGACTTTATTTGGGAACTATCTGGATGCCTTTCTCCTTAGAGTGGAACAGAAATTGGGCAAAGTGCACCATGGAAACACG
>VSMD01047805.1:0-29241 GCA_008750895.1 Mirza zaza
GCCCCCTGAAAAGAGAGCAGGTCCTTACACCTGCCGTGAACACCAGGCATAGGGGCCTTCCCTCCAGAGCACGTCAAGCCCAAGTGCAGCAGACGCGTGATACCCCGTTAATGCATTGTGACAAGTGTGGCCATCCCGACAATACCTGAGAGACCCCAAGGAGTCCAAGCCCTGATGAGGGATGCTTAGCAGGACACAGTCAGAAATTATAAGGCAGCCCCGCAGCTGATGAAGGCGGTAGAAATTCCTCCATCCACTTCCGCTCCGTCTACACAACCAATTATGATGCAGTGCACTGACTGGTGCCTGTTGGATTGATTTTTAATTTAAGAAACATTTCGGGTGTGTTTGTAAACCTTTCGAGTCAGAAGTAGTCCCTACGTGAACGCCACAACAAATTAGGGGAGCCGGCCTTCAGGCGTGCGTGCCTGGCTCCCTCTGGGATTCCGTTCAGGAGGAATGTGAGTCGCTGCTTGCAGCTGCACAGGGGGCATGGGCCTCCCCCTCAGTGGGCCGGGATCCTTCCCTCCTGTCCCGGCAACGGTGGAAGCACAGAGGGAGCTGCCCAGGAGGGAGGGCACCCCGTCTTCTGACACCTGGCCAGGGAGAGCCTGGCTCTGTAGCGCCCCTTGGATGGAGATGTTGAAGCACTCACTACAGCTACGGCGCCGTGTGGCTCACGCGCCTGCTCTCTGCCAGTGGAGGAGAGAACAGAGTGGGCTACCAGGGCCCCGCTCGCTAGAGCAGCGATGCAACACGCCTGCTCTCAGGACCGGCCCAAGGCATCACCTGGGAGCTTGCCAGAAGTACAGGTTCCCAGGCCCCGCCGCAGACCTCCTCAGCCAGAATGTCCAGGGTCCGCCCGGGAATCTGGGTTGCAGTAAGCCCCCGGGCAATCCTAAGCATGCTTATGTTGGAGAGCACAGGCTGTTCCAGAAAGCAAGAGGTACTTCTTTCTGCATGTAACAACTGTATGTTTTTCAAAATGTGAGTCAGGCCACATCATTAAAACCCCCGATGACGTCTCATTACATTTGGAACGGCATCCTGACTGCCCACCGTGGCCTTCCATGCCCATCTGACCTGGCACCTGCCCACCTCCCTGACGCCCTCATCTGCCCTCCGCCCCTCACTCTCCCGTGCCCCACGCACACTGGTCCTGCTGCTTCTCGCCTGAACGCTCCAAGCTCATTTTGACCCCAAGGGCTGTTCCCTCTTCTCGGAAAGCTTTCCCCCAGACTTTTACAAAGCAGGATCCATCTCATGATTTGCTGTAACAAAACACCATAAACTGGCGGCTTATAAACAACGGAAATTTACATCTCACAGTTCTGCAGGCTGGCAAGTCCAAGGTCAAGGTGCCGGCGGATTCGGTGTCTGGGGAGGGCTGGCTTCCTGGCCCATGGATGACGCCTTGTTACTGTGTCCGCACGTGGTAGAAGGAGCTACCTGGCTAAGCGCGCTGATCTCGTTCATGAAGGCTCCTCCCTCATGCCCTAATCACCTCCTGTTATCATCACCTTGGGGGTTAGGATTTCCACATAAGAACTTGGGGGTGACGCAAACATTCAGACTATACACCAGGTCTCAAATTCCACTTCTTCTGAAGGGCCCGCCCTGGCCAGCCCTCACCGGTACTCTGTGTCCCTGGTCTGCTGCCTCCCAGCCCTTCCTTCCATCTGAATTGATCTAAGTTCCATTTGTTGGTATCTTCTCCCCCCCGCTGGAATCCAAGCCCCAGCAGTGCAGGACCCTTGCCCGTCTAGCATTCCTGGCGCCATGGAGGCCCTCAGTAAATATTTGTTGGATGAATGCATGTTTGAAAGGCAGAAGTAGAACCTAAGGAGGAAATTAGAGCTATCATACACCGAGTACCTGCCGTTTATCTAGCTTTGTGCCAGACACTTTATGTAATTATCTCATTTAATACTCAAATCCAGTTGGATATCGTATCAGTTATCTCTTGCTGCCTCACAAGCTACCCTGCGTCCTGGCAGCTGAGAACAACCACCACAAATGAGCTCACGATTCTGCACCTTGGCAGTTTGGGCTGGGCTCGGCTGGGCTCATTTGTAGACCTGCCGACAGCCAGGTGGCTGTTCTGGGGTTGTGTGGCCATCAGCGGGGACGATGGGGATACCTGGGCCGTGTAGTTCATTATGTAGCAAGGTGCCTTAGGCTTGTGTGCATGGCGGTGATCCAAGGTTCCAAGAGCAGCAAGGAGCAAGCCACCCCCCACACACACAAGCCCTTTTAACACCTGCAAGTGTCTTGTTTGCTGATGTCAATGAATAAAAAAGCAAGTCAATGTGGCCAGCCCAGATCAGCATGGCAAGTATTACCAGAGGGTATGGAGAGAGGACAAGGGATGGTTTAGAGCTATTTCGTAGTCCACCAAAGATATATTATCCCCAGTGGACTTGTGTGGAAATCAGAGCTCAAGGAACTGTCCTCACTCGCGCAGGTATACTGACACAGCTCACAGGTCAAATCCAGGTCTGTCTGACCCCAGAACCCACAGGTGTAAGCCATGATAATATAGTTTGCAGCAGTGCACCTTGTAGGGTAAGAGTTGCCCTTTCCAGCAGAGGCTGGGTGCCCCCCTGCCTGGCTGCTTAGGCCCATGGACACCCTCGCATTCCTTCCGACCCTGGTCTTCTAGGTTTCTGCCTTGACCATCTCCCTACCTGCTCCTTTACGACTACAGAGACTGCAGCGCAAGGCTTCCTGTCTTAATGGGACTGCCTAGAGTAACACCTGCCTATTTCTGGACCTGCCAGACATCTCTGTGGCCATTTCTGAGTCTTTGCTCACCCCTCCCCAACGTGAAGCGACAGTGGGCTCTGTGCAGAAGTGGAAACAAGCTTGGGACAGGTCGTCAGGACTTCTGGGTTCTAATGTCAGCTCTTCCAATGACTCATCCCGGGCCCTTGAGCAAGGCACAGGGTACCCCCTCTGTGAAGCTCAGCTCTTTCATAATAAAAATGATGTAATCAATTAGCCAGAAGTGGTGGTGCACACCTGTATTCCCAGCTGCTCAGGAGGCTGAGGCAGGAGGATCGCTTGAGCCCAGGTGTTTAAGGCTGCGGTGAGCTATGATCGCTGCACTCCAGCCTGGGTGACAGAACACCATCCTGTCTCTAGAAAAATCATTTTTTAAAAAATGACATCATCAGACTAAAACAAATCTCTAAGAATCTTCCCAAGCTGATGATTCTGTGGTTTTAGAATTAATCTTCACTTCTTGAAACATTCTCCATCAGCCCAGTGCTTGCCGTGCCAGGATTCCGTCTTCCCACCTAGGAAACCGAAGAAAAACTGACGCAGAGCTTTGCACCAGGAGCTGCACAGGGACAGCCCTTAGGGAGCAGGTGTGGGAGGCGCCATGACCAGGGTCAAGGGTCAAGAGGGCGTGAGGAGGGGAAGGAGCAGAGAGACGTTGACACCGAGGCAGGAGCACACCCTTATTCCAGGAACCTGCAGTGAGGGGACATCGTCCTCAGCCTAACACTAATCCATATTGAACGATGCTCTAGATCCCAGGCGTTGGGGTCAGGCAGACCTGGGTGAGAATCTGTGTGCTCCACTTTGTAGCTGCGTGACTTGAAAGAGGTCGTTGTACCTCCTTGAGCTTCCTTGTGTATAAAATGATGAGCAGCTCAATTTCATACAGTTACTATGAATATTAAATGTGTGGCTGGCACATTGCAAGCAGCAGGTAAAGGTACAGAGATTTATTATTGCTGTTGTCACATTTTTTATGTTATTGTCATTATTTTAAACCTCAGTTTGGCACTGTTGTTCAGTTCCTGGCAGAACAGTTGGTTCTAAGGGAGAAAAGATCGGAGAGACTTGGCCGGTGGTGTGGACACGGTGGTGGGTTTGGGACATCATTAGTTCTCACTCAGGCAGTTTCCACGGAACAATATCTGGTGGCATTTCCCATAAATCTCAACTGATTTTTTCACACGAACAGCACCCTTCCTCTGAGAACCTAAAGTGTGTCTTGTCTCTGTTCTCACTCCGAACTCTTAGCAGAGCCTAGGAGAAGGGCTGCACCAGGCCGGGTTGATCACTGCTGGGAAAACTCAGACAGAGAGTCCAAACCTAAGTCCACGGGAGACTCCTGAGAGGTGATCCTCTCTTGGTGCCCAGACATACTTCTTACCTCCCCCTCCTCCAGCAGCTCTCGTACCTACACCCTAGAAATTATCCTTGCCCTTTATTCTCCAGCTCTCAAAGGGTTTGTGCAGGTGGCACTCTCTTAAAGTGCACATTCCCCCCATTTTGCAGAAGATGCAACTGTGGTGCAAGGGGGTACGATTCCAAATCCGAGATAACTCAGAGCCCAGGAGAGAGCAGGGCGCCCTACAGCAGAGGCTGAATGTGACATTCTGTGAGATTAGGCATCATGGAGAAGGTGGCACCTCTTTAAAAAATGGCTCTGATCAATTTGGTTAGCAAGCGTGATTACCATGAGAAACAGGGGGCATTTTGCCCTGGTGAATATCTTCATCCTCCGTGTTGAAAGAGGAAGCACAGCCGGGCAATACCAATTCACAGCGTCACTGAGAGGAAACTGGAAGTCATCGAGAAAGTCATTGAAACGAGACAGGTGTGCCCATTTTCTTTCGTTTAGAATCATGGAAATGCACTGAATTGATTTCCTGGTAATTGTCCAAATAAAGTGGGCATTCTGACCCGGAGACCGCTGACTATGCACCTCTTGCTGGGTACAGAGGAAAATTGAAATAGGCTTTTGCTGTTTCTTAGCCATAGATTTTATGTACCAGGCACTTCTAATGCCTTTGAAGAAAATATCTTTATAGATTTCTCTTCAAACATTTTTGCAGAACTCTCTCTGCTGGAAACCTCTTTTTGTTTTTTTGCTGGGCTCTGTTCTCACGCCTCTCCCTGGCTCAGCATCTCTAAGGCAGCCGTGTGAGGTTGGCTGGAGCCCTGGAGCAGTGAGGACTGGGAAAAGTGAAGACAGCGTCATCCCAGGTACACGTGTGTTCTCCACACTCTCATGTTTTTTGCATTCCCTTTCAAAGCACCCAGTATTACTTTTTCTCACCAACTCCAAGACCCAACAAGGTACCTGGTTCTAAGTCCAGTTCTAAGAATGCAAGCTGACTACACACATCTGGCATCCCCCCTTCCTGCCTTAGGAGAATGGGGAGAAAGACAGTGCTCAGGGTTGTTGGGAGAATTCTGGAAAGCACTTGGCACATAGTAAAGGCATCCGTAACTGCAGATGTCATGACTCGTGTTTTTTCTGCTTGTTTTAAAGCTCCTTGTAACTCAGTGACCCAGGTTGTCTAAGACCTCTGTAGCTGGTCGCTGCATTGGGAGATCAGTAGAGCTGTTTTACACCTTTGCCAAGAGAGCAGAATTATAGGAACTTGGGGCTGGAAGGGGGACCTTTAGATCACTTGATATAACCACCCCTTCCACCCCACTGCCTGCCTTGGAATGAAAGTCTGAGGCTTACAGGGGATGTGACTTGATAGCGCATAGTTCATTTGGAAGGAGTGAAAGACTAGAACCTGCAAGGTAAGTGTTTCTATGCCTGTTTTATTGGTGCAAGAACGGAGTCCTGTTTAAAGCAGGGCTTTGGATTTGTAGCCGGTCGACTCACTGTTGATAGAGGCGGAGGCTGCAGGAGGCCCCATGGATGGGGCGTGGACGGCCAGGGGCGCAGGCTCACCCTCCCCGTCTCTCGCAGGCTCCAGATGCTGGAGGCCATCTGCAAACACTGGGAGGGGCCCATCAGCCTGGCCCTCTACCTGTCGGACGCGGAGGCCCAGCAGTTCCTCCGCTACGCACAGGGCTCCGAGGTGCTCATGAGCCGCCACAACGTGGGCTACCACATCGTGTACAAGGAGGGCCAGTTCTACCCCGTGAACCTGCTGCGGAACGTGGCCATGAAGCACATCAGCACTCCCTACATGTTCCTGTCCGACATCGACTTCCTGCCCATGTACGGGCTCTATGAGTACCTCAGGTAAGGACCCGCGCACGGGGCCAAGAAACACTTGGCCTTTCTAGATGGGCAGAGAAGACCCAGAGAGGGGAAGGGGCCTGCCCCCGTCCACCCAGCGACGGGGCTGGAACCCGAGTTTGCATCATGAAATGGTGGCGGTGGAGACTGGTCCAGGGAATAGCTTTTTTTGTCTCTCAGTCTCATGTTCTTTCTGTAGCATCAGTGAGGATAGACTGTCCCTCTTCTCATTTTTGATCAGCCTTCATCTAACCATTCTAGAAAGATCGCTGCCTATTCCTCAAAACAAATCTAAGTGATGACGACGCCTGACACTTACCCAAGTGCTGACAGCAGGCCAGGCAGTGGGCAACTGCAGGAATGAGACCCGAGGAGGCACACCTACTAAGGTGGAGGCTGGTCACACGTGGCCAGTCTGTCCCCAGAGCCATGGGCTTAATCACTGCCCCGGCCACATCTGTGCATCTCCAGTGTCCCTTTCCAACTCTCCCCACACGGAGGGGCAGGTGTCCAGTGGCTGTGTGAAGAGTGTGTTTATTAAAGAATAATAAGCTGAACCAAAATGGACTACAGAATTCCTAGAGCCCGGAGGTCCCATTATACACATGGGAAAACTAAAGTCACAAGATGCAAATGGTCCAACAATATTTTTTTTTTAAATCCTTTATTTATTGTCATCGTCGGCATGAATTGTCTCTACTACGGGCGGGCGTGCCTGGATCCAGGCACCACGAGAGGTGTTTTGCACGTATTGTCCCGGTGGGTCTACACATCAGGCCCAGGAGGCAGGTGTGGCTGTCCTCACTGTACAGCCAGGAAGAGCGAGGCTCAGAGACACGAAGTGACAGGCTTAAATCCAGAGAGCTCGCACCAGGGTGTGAGCCAGTGTCCGGCAGACTCCAGGTCTGCAGCCCACCCTGCTCCATGCTTGTCTGGCTGCTCTGGGGTTTCTCAGTGTCCTTTCATGTTCTCTGTCTCTTGCTGTCTTTCTGTCTTACGGTGTATTTCTCACTCCCTCTTTCTCTTTCTTTTTAAAAGAGCTTCCAAAAAGCTTTAAACCTTTTGTAGTGACACCAAAGCATAGGAGTGGCATGAGCACCCTCTGTGCCCTGCTCTAGAGCCAGGGAAAGCAGCGCGACTTCTCCGCCCAGCTTCTGAGTTGATCCTTCCAGGGGCATCTTGGGTGTCGTAGCATCAATTCCTCTCCTATGGCAGGAGGAGCCCTTCCCGGCGTCTCCCCATTAAGAGCAGTAGAGTGAGTGACCCCTAGGCAGTGTCAGCCTGAGTTATGGATGCTGGGAGGTCCTGTGGCACCCAGCACTGTGTGAGCCCCAACTCCGGACCGCCAGGCTCTAGAGATGGGACTCCAACCTGCAGCTCCAGCTCCAGCTCCCACTGGGGGCCTGGAATCCCAGTGTGTGGGGTGAGGGCGCCCCCCTGTGGCCAGATGGGGCTTGCAGCCCCTGATTCTGAAACTTTGGCTTCCTATATAGGGGGTGACAGCCTCCCAAAGCGACAGACAGATGAGGGAGTGAGGGCCACCCTTGACCTGGAAAACAGAGGCTTCAGGATCCTGGCCATCCTCCACCCCCCTGGGGCTCTTCCTCGGAAGCACCTGCGGGGCCTTCACTCCACCCAGCTGAGAGTGAACTGGCCCCATCGTAGGAGTCTGGGGTCTCTACTCCCCTCACCCAAGGACTGTTTTATTATTTGACTTCTTGAGTGTCACGTTTTAAAAAACCATACACGTGAACAGACTTTTATGTTGTCGTCCAGTGTTTTATTGATCAAAGACATCACCAACTGCTAATCAAGACCTCCCTCAAAGTGAGGTACTGGTGTTGCCCATTACTTAACAGTTGCTTGGTGCATGGTTACTGGGTTGTAGCTGGCGTTTGCCGCCTTGTCACAGGAAGGTGTGTGGTTCCCCTCAGGAACTTCGAAATATTGTAAATTGCTTTTAAAACTTCATTACTTTCTTCACAGACCTTGCTTGGGAATGCTGAGTACAATTCAGTAGGGAGACCACAGTGGGCATCTCTCTGCTCAGTTGTGAGATCGTTGCTGGGGTGGGGGGGGACTACGGTTGCCAGGTATACATATTTTTCAAGAGGAGCTGAGAATCTGGATTTTTAAATAAGATTTAAAAAAAAAAATACCAGCAAGTAATTTTCAAAAACTGTTTTGAATGCTGTTGAGCCGGACCAAGCAAACCTCCCGGTTGCTTTGCCCCCCTGGTCCCTGCCCCACCCAGCAGGGTGTACCTGTGGCCTAGGTAATTCCTCCGTACTGGAATTCTGAGAACCAGTAAGAAATGTGATTCTCTTAAAGCCCCAAGTAAGCGTGCACCGTCCTCTTCATGTGAAGATCATCGTATTGACTGGCGCTTGGCTTACAGGAAATGTTCTCTCTGAGTGGGATGGATTTGTTTCTGATCCAGAAGGTATCGGGGATCGACCTCGTGAGCGGTGTCACCTTGCTGGTTTGAGATATAAGGCTAAGGGTGCTATTTGCCACGGTAGCTGAGGACGCCACCAAGGCCAGCAGACCCTCCCAGAGAACGACTTCCTCAGCCCTGATCTCCAACAACATGCTGTACCCAAGCCCTGCTGAAATGTTAGTGTTAGATATGTTACAGTGATGACAGTTCCAAGTTACTGAGCTCTTACCGCATGCTGGAGATCCTGCCCGATGCTTTGGCCACACTGCCTCTGTTCTTCATGCTTCTGTATGAGGCAAGTGTTGTTACAAGTGACCAGACTGAGTTCCCAGAGAGGTTAAATATGAGGGTCAGGTGAGAAAGGTGTCCCTCCCTACACAATAGCCTGCTCACTCTATGGAAGGGGCCAGATCACTCTCAAACCCTAAGATACCAGAGCAGGATGACTGGCTGCTCTCTGATTGCACCCCCAAACCCTTATGTCACCCTTTTTGGGGGTTCTACTTGGTTACCAAAAAAAGTTCAGCATCATAGCCAGCTGAGCTGTTGCTTAGCAACCAGCTAATATTATAGCAACAACAAACAGATCAATTGGAAAATAATGGAATTGGTTATATGCATGGGCATAGCTGCAGAGATTCACTAAAATCTCTTTCCCACCCCTTCACCTATTTCTTCTAAAGAATGAGCTTGTAGATGTTCAGCTTTCACTCTTGATTTCAGAAATGTCAAGTGAAAGCGGGGCATGGCAGAAGTCGTCCAGGGCTGCCTCTGAAACCAGGTTCTGCAGCAGTTATCAAGGATGTGACTTGGGGCTGCAGACATGGTCTCCCCGATCCTCCATTTCCTCAATTAGTAAAGGGGCTAGTAGTAGCCTCTTGTGGTGGTTTAGTAGGTGCGGAACAGGAGTTACTGTGCTGCCGTTGGCCTATTCGCAGCACTCAGCATTGGACTTTTGTGCCAGGCCACCACCCTACTCAAACCCTGCCGTTGCAAACTGCCTGCCACCCTATAGCCTGGGGAACTTCATGTGACCATCTCAATTTTTTCTCTTACTGAAAATGAGAAACTATATACTCACATTTATTTATTTTAAAAAAAAAAATTTAGTGAGCATCTTCTATGTGCCAGGCTGTGTGCTGCATTATAGGTGACAGTGCTGTCCTGTATTTCAATGCTGCGTACTCCTTACTCAGTGTTTACATGGCCCTGGAGAAGGCACTGAACCTCTCTAGCTTGCTGTATCTGTGAAAGAGGGATCATACTGTTTCTTCCCTCACGAGGTCCTAGGAAGATGAAATGCAATAGTATTTGGAAAGCACCTAGCAATACCTGTCCCTAAAGTTCCAGACTGGCAGAGGGACCAGGGATGGGCTGCCTGGGCAGCTTGATGCTGAGACTGTCCACATCCATGGGACTGGGGCAGGTTTCTGCCTATTTCACCAACCCTGCAGAATCCTCATCTCAGGTTGATGCCCAGAGCTTAAAGTGCCTCTGCTGTCCTCACTGCTTTTGCTTTCTAGGGGACAAACGTGCCACACTGGGTGGAGACTGTATTCTGACAGGAAATAGGAATGCCAGATTTCTGGTTTATTCTGTTCCCTCCAGGGTGGCATCTGACCACTTCCCCATCACCTTTTCCCTGGCACATAATTCCTGCTCTGTAAATACTTGTTGAATAACTCACAGATGTTTGAGCAAGGCCAGGTCAGGGTGGCACCAAGTGAGGCTAACTGCCTGCCGAGGGACATTACCAGGTGGCATTTCCTTGGATCCACTCATCACTTTAATTCTGCTATCTCTATACCACTTAACATTTACTGAGCACTTCCAATGTGCCAACCGCTTGTTGTTAGCCCTTTCACATGTATTTTATCATCTAACCTCACCGTAATTCGTTTTACGGACGAGGATGTCCAGGTTAGGTAACATGCCCAAAGGCACGGCATTACCAAATGGACAACTGGCTTATCTGGGGCTTAGCCACAGACATTCTGCACTTAGCCTGTGTACTGATCCAGGCGCCTGGTGGGCCAGTCTCATCCCCACCTTCATCATGACGGCCGAGGTCAGCACTATGGCTCGCATTTGCCGAGTACACCCTGTGCGCTGGAGAGCTGTCTTAATCTTTGCATGAGACGAAACATTTAATCCTTACAAGATCACACAGCACCCATACTAATACCATCCCCAACTCCCGGTGGAGAAAACTGTGGCACAGAAATGTCACCTGCTCAAGAGTACAAGCAGGTGAATGTCCATCCAGGTGGGATCTGACTGCCCCAGAGCTGCCCTCCTGCCTGCCGGGCCTCCCCTAATCCACAGCCAGCATTTAACTCGGTGCCAGGATGTGGTAAAAGCTCTGCAAGGTTTAGCCGTGATTACTAACAGTAGACATTGGGACAGTGGGGTAATTAAACAGGGATGTTGAGAATCACATGAGCTGATAAATATGGAGTCCCTCGCACAGAGCCTGGCACGGAGGCAGGTGCTCAATATGCTGTGGCTATTGTGATTGTTTATTATTTTTTTTAATTTGCCCCCAAAAGCTCATTCTTCACTTCTCTTTCTTGCCTGCCCCTCTCTGACTGCTGGGTTCTCCCTCTGGATATGTTAATGCCACCAATTAAGAAGCCACCCCATCTTGCCAGGGCCCCTGCCTCATGTGTGCATTTTACGGTGACACTCCCCGAGAGCCGCCTGTCTCCCCTCGTTTGCACGTCCTTGCTGTTGTACCCACACACCTCCTGGAAGCCAATCTGCCAGGAACTCATTTCCTAGGCAACTGGAATGGAATCCGAGCAAACCCTGCTACCTGGCCTCCACGAGCGGGAGCGGAGGGAGGGAGGAGGACGGGGCTGTGCCGACGTCTGCCTGCAGCGCGAGCCGTGCAGATACGCGGCGCGGCTGCGCCCTGCTCCTTCCTTCCTCTCTGCCCACAGGTTCGCACCCTGACGGAGGCTGCTTAATCCTCAGGTGTCATCTGGATAATTCCCGTTGTGCTGGTTGAAAGCCATGCTCACGTGGAGCACTCCTGAAGCTAGTCAGTATAAAAGGGAATGGGGGACAGCTGAGGACGGGGGTGCTTCTCGTGATCTCCCTAAGTCGCACACGCACATGCACACGCGTGCCCTTCCTTGCCTTCCACTGGCTGATCAGACCTGTGTCTGCATTGGCCCCACCGCTCACCACGTGTCGCTTGTTCCTGGTTCATGCACACACACTCTGCCAGGAATGAGCTGGACTCGGAAAATGATGGCGCATCTCAGACCCGTCCTCAGCTTTCTCTCCAGACACGCTAACCCTCACTGGCTCGTGTCCTCCTATGAGCGTCACGCGAGAGTATGAGCGCACAGCCATCTGAAACAGACCAGCAAGGAAGAAACAAAAGTCGGCAAGTGCCCTCCGTGTAGCAGGCGCTGTGCTAGGCGCTGGGCAAGTGCTAGCGCTCTCAGGACAACCTAGCCAGAGAGAAGTGCCTTTATTCCCATTGCATTAATACAAGTGAGACTGAAACACAGAAGGTAAATTTGCCCAAAGGTCGTATATCTTTAAGTGGCAGAGCTGTGAGTTCAAGCCAGATCTTTGCCATTTCCGAAGGGCCCTCTTCGCAGTGCCTGCCTCTCTCCAACTCGGGGCAGTCACAGATTGACTTCTGCATTCCCTGTGCGTGACTGAGAGCTACCGTGTGCCCGGCACCGAGCAGCAGCCAGGAACGTAGCCATGGAGCAGGCGTGCCCCAGACCGCGAGCCCCACAAGGCTGGCCCGTGCACACACAGGCAGTCATCTCCAGGGAGTGGGATTGTCCAGGATGGAGCAGTCCCCGAGAAGATGCAGACTCATTTCAGGGCCCGCAGAGGCGGGGAGGGGAGGCGCAGGGAGACCGGAGTTTCTAATTAGCTGTGCACAGAGCCTTGAGAGAAAGAGTAATGCTGTTCTGGGGTTTTTGGAGTAAACGCACACTCCAGCACAAGTTTCTTTCCCTCCTCTTGTCCCCTTTTAATACAGCTGTTAGCTTGAGGACACCATCCCAGAACTCTGGAGAGCATCTTTCCACTCTGTCTTGCTCTGCCCAGGGTGACTGCCCTGAGCATCAGCCCGTTTGGTGCTCGTTACCATTCGGGACCTCCCGTGGCGCCCACTCTCAGGCAGGGGTTGGGATGCTCCGTCCTGGCCCACGTGAGCTTCCACTCCTATAACGGAATTGGCTGCGCTGACTGCCTCGCAGCGTTGCGATGAATGGCCGAGGCCACCACTGACAAGTGACAAACTGCTGGGAACCACGAGGCTGAAGGCACTGGGGCTGCTGTCAGATTGCCAGCGGAGAGCCAGGCTTGTCAGCGCTCGGAGCCCTGGGTTTCCGCAGCTTGGAACGTCAGGAAGCCCATTGTTTTAGTCCAACCTGAGGTGTAAGGAGTCCGAGTGGTTCTCATACTAGTTCCCAGGGACGCCTGTGAAAATCTTAATGTGGAGATTATCCTGTGATTATTGATCTTCCCTGATTAATTCTAAGCCAGTACAGACTGACCTAATACAATTATTATCTCGTGATGTAATTACTTATTAACCTCTCAGAGCTTTAATATCTTCATCACTACACCAAGAGTACTAGTACCTGTGTACTAATACTGTGTCACAGGTTGCGATGATTAAAGGTGTAATGTATATATTAATATAAAGCGCTCGGAACAGTGCTTATACTGCATACATGTAAGCACTTATTATTGTCATTTGTCGACCCCTTACAATACACCAAGCATGCTCTAAGAAATTCAGTTTCCCCAAAGCCTATACACTTGCTTCGTACCAGAACTTTGCAAATACCAAGAACACCCTCTCCTGACTGGCTGACCCCTGCTTCTTGATCAGAACATAGGCAGGTCTCCATGAGGGGAAGCACCCAGAGGATGACCACACACCCCAAGAACCCCACACGCTGTCTTCCACCCTTCCCATGCTTTGAACTCTATATGGACAGAGTTTATATCCATTCATTCAGCTCTGTACCCACTATCTCTGTGTCTGGCTTCATTAATATTCATTAATTAATGAACATATTATCTTGGTTCTCTTAATCACCAAGTCCATAAAGTATCTATTATCATCAAGATAAGGAAACAAAAGCCCAGAGAGTTAAGAAAATTGCCTGTGATTACACAATTAGCGAAGGAGTGGAGTTAAGATAAAGTCTACATCATCTGATTTGAAAGATCATGCTCTTTTATTTTTCACTGTTCAGCCTCCCTTCAAACTGACATCCCATGGGAAACGTACAGCCTTCAAATGTGTTGGAAATGATTGGAGTTGGCTCCTCTTGCTTGCAGTACCAGAATATATGGCCGCAGTCCCATATGGCAGCCACACAGCTGGAATTGAGGGTCAGCTCCCTCCTTTATGCTGGGCACGGGCTCCCTCCTCTTCCCTCTTGTCTCCCCGACACTGAAGCCTGGTGTCCCCTGCCACCAGTCATGCTGCCTGCACTGTCCCTGCCAGCCCCACCATCAGCCATGTCTCCAGCCTGGCCCCGCAGCTGTCTGACTTTGCCCCACCCCCACGCCCAGGAGAGACCCAAGGAGGCGAGAATTCCAAAACTGTTTGTCCCTGTTGCAACTCAACTGCATTTCTCATCTTTCTTAACCTCAGATTCATTTTCTAATTTTGTGTTCTTGAAGGTGACATCAGATTGGGTTCGTAATATGTCTCAGGCCGTTCTGTGCTGCCGTAACAGGATACTGGAGACTGGGTAATTTGTAAAAGACAGAAATTTATTTTGTCTGGAGCCTGGGAAGTCTAAGCTCAAGACAGCGTTAGGTGGGTTGTCTGTGGGGACTGCTCTCTGCCGCCAAGGTGGTGCCTTGGACACCACATCCTCCCATGAAAGAAGGCAGACAGGCATAAAAGGGGCCAAAGGCTCTCTATCTAGCCTTTCTATAATGGCATTAATCTATTCATGAGGGTGAGGCCCTCCTGGCCCAAACACCTTCCAGAAGACCTCCCCCCAACACTGGTGCATTGGAGATTAAATCGAGGGGGAGACTCCATAGCACAACACCTGAGCCCACACCGGGGAGAGGGAGAACTTGTTTCAGGACGTGCTGAGTGGGGTAGATGCGTGAGTGTAGACAGGAGTGAGGGAGTTCGTCCTTGGTGGAAACTGACAAGTAACTCGAACCTCATCTTAGGCTAGTTGTGACCACTGTGGGACTCTAAGAGGGGTCTAATCAGAAAACAAGGTTCTCTTCTCCCAGCTCTTAGCTCACTGTGAAGGGTTAGGTCTTGGTCATGGGGCTTTACTTATTTCCTCCTCTCTGAACCACATGCATTAATTTTTTCCAGCCTCCAGTCACTTAAGATGAAGCCAAATATTTTGTTTTGTTTTGTTTTGTTTTACAAAAAAAAAAAATACTTGTTACAACAAGGCTGGATGTTTTTTCCATGTATGAGGTCCCTGCTTCTTGATCAGTTATCCTGGCCTCTCTAGATATCACTATGTCTGCCAACCACGCCCCCTCTTCCAACCCCTCCCCAACCACCATTGCGCGTTCAGGATGGCGAGTGACATGGATTCTGTTCCTGACCAGTGATCCAGCCCTGCCCTTGTTGACTCCGTTTGTTTCTGCAGGACTAGGGGTGCCATTCTACATGGCCATTAGGTCCACACCTGCCTGTTACCTGGTCTTGGCTGGGGCTTCAGGTGCCATTCCAGGTGCCAGTGATCAAGGTGGAGGAAGCCATCTGTGATCTCTCATTGCCAAATCCAGCAGTCAGCCCCCGGTTCCTGTCTGACTTGCCTTCCAGTAGCACCTGACTGCTGATGACTCCCTGGTGCACACTTTCTCTGGGCTGCAAGAAGTGCAGCAAGGTCTCCTCATTGGTCCCTGCCCACAGGTGCATTGCTGGCACCTTCTCACTCTGCCCTCATGGCCTTGGTGATGACTGTCAGTCTCGGACCTCTGGGTACCATCTGTCTGCTGCTTATCCCCAAATGCTCCCCAGCCCAGCCCTCTCTCTTGACCTCAAAACACATATGTCCAGCAGCGTCCTTAACGTCTCCACTGCGTTCCCTCACAGGCATTTCAAATGAACGTTCAAAACCGAAGTCCTGATCTTCCCCCGCCAGCCTGCTGCATCCTCTCAAATGACAGCAACTCCATCCTTCCCATTAGCTCAGCCAAAGCCTTGGATCATCCTTCGTTCCTGTCTCTCACACACTGCATCCAGCGCATAAGGAAATCCCGTTGGCTCTAGAACCAGGCCAGTCCTTACCACCTTCACGGTTACTCTCCAGCTCCAAGATACTTACCTCTGTCACCTCAGTGGCTCCTAATCAATCTCCCTGCTCTACAGTGTTGAGAAGACACTGTAGAAAACAGATTGTCCCTCTTCTGAGCTCAGAGTGCCCCAGGGGCTCCCCATCTCACTAGGAGTAAAATCTAAGACCTTCGTATTAGCTTTCTATTGCTATTGTAACAAATGCCCACGGACTTGGTGGCCTATAACAGTGCCAACGTTTTATCGCACAATTCTGGAGGTCGGGACTCCAAAGCAGGTCTTGCAGGACGACAGTCCAGGTGCCAGCAGGGCTGCGTTATTTCTGGCAGCCCTGGGCAGGGGCACGGGGGGATCTGTTTCCTTGCCTGCCAGGGGCTGCTGCCCACATTCTTTGGCTGGTGGCTGCCTCACTCCAACCTCTGCTTCCATTATCCTTTTCCTTCCCTAACTCTGATGCCTGCCTCCCTCTTCTAAGGACTCTACATTGAGCCCCCCCCAAATACTCCAGTGTAATCTTCCCATCTCAACGCCTGTAACTTAATCACACCTGCAGAGTCCTCTGCCATGTAAGGTAATACATTCACAGGTGTCTGGGGCTGGGATGTGGCCATCTTCAGGGGGCAGGGTTATTCTGCCTCCCACACCCTTCAGTGATCGCCAAGGCCCTGTGGGATCTGCAGCACCCCCTCCCCATTTCTCTGCCCCCATCTCTAGGTCTCTCCCTGTCCCTTGTTCTGTGCTCGTCACACAGGCTTCCTATTTGTTCCTTGGACACACAGAGCTTCAGGGCCTTTGCATTGACTGTTTCCTAAGCCTATAAAGCTCATACCCTGGATAACCTCATCAGCTGCTCCAAGCACTTGTTCAAATACCCCCTTCTCCATGGGGCTTTGCTGGCCACCCTGAGTCCACACTCTGGTGTTCCTAAGCCCACTACCCAGCTCTGTGCTCTCTCACGGCATTTCTCACTTTCTGACAGACCATGTAATTTAATAATCTGGCTTACTGTCTTTCTGCCCCACTGAAATGTGAGCTCCGTGAGGGCAGGAAGTTGTGCCTGTGCTGTGCACGGATGTATGCAGTAAGTGCTTAAGCAGTGCCTGGCACGTGGGATGGGTGAGTAAGCAAACGAAAGGACAGAGCGGTAAAGTCCTTGGCTGTCCTTGGCTGCACCTTGGACAGTGGGGAAAGGCCAGACTGGGCGTGAAGCCAGTGCGGGGGGATGGGAAGCCAGTCCGAGGCACGGCCAGAGCGTATTGAGAGCTTGTCATCTGCCAGGCCCCACCTGAGCAGTTATGTATGGGACTCACCCTCGGAGATCTACGCAGCCATCAATCACCATGCCCGTTCTGCAGGGAGAGAAACTGCAGAACGCAGAGGTAAAGGCGTAGCCAGGGCCCAGACCCGAGCAGAGCCTGGCTCGCCACTGTGGCCCCGAGGAGGTGAAGGTTCAGGACCGTGCAGTGCATGGTGGCTCCTTCCTGCTTCTGGGACACATCCCATAATCTCTGCGTGCCGGCAGCCTGTGCTGTTTCCCTGGTTACAGAGACCTGTCTCCAGGAGAAAGGATGGGGATGAAATGAGTTAGGGGTTCGTGTGAGAGAGATTACTCTTGGCGTTTGGTAATTCCGAGCACCAGGGACGCCCGGCTCGCAGGCAGCCTGCCCTTCCCGGCTGTTTCTGTGGCTTTGCGGGCTCCGCCCAGCTCCGCAGCGCTGTGGGCACAGGAAGCTGGCTACTCACTCTCGTCCCTCCCCTGCTCGCCGCTGTTACCAGGTGCACAAAGGACAGGAACTATTTGCACACTTGAGTGGGTTGAGAGGAGGGGCGCGGGGGAACAGTGACACAGAAGAGCTGCCGGGGGGACTTGGGAGGCAGACTCTACCCAGCTCACAGCTGCCCCGCTGGTCAGCCCTCTGCAGGGAACACCTGAATTGTTTTTGACACAAAGAAGGCCTCAGCTAGCTGGCTGGAG
Source organism: Mirza zaza (assembly GCA_008750895.1). NCBI lineage: Eukaryota > Metazoa > Chordata > Mammalia > Primates > Cheirogaleidae > Mirza > Mirza zaza. The sequence continues at coordinate 17,693 of VSMD01047805.1, forward strand.
ACCGAGATCTAATGAGCTCTGTCTCTGTAGACAAGCAAGCCGAAAGTCTGGCCGTGTTGTGAGCAGTATGTTGTCTTTTCCTAACCTGCTCGCTCGCCCATTCTCTTGCGGTGGGCACACCAGTAAGCTGAGCTGTGACAGGGGAAGGGGGGCTCGTTGATTAATCAGTTATTGTGAGTCAGGCACTGCATTAGGCTCTGGGACCCCGGGGAGATAAGAGATGAGCAGTTATTTTCTCCAGTTACAGATGGGGAACCTGTGACCAGGAGAGCTTGCACAGTGCACCCAAGGTCACCAGGGAAAGGCGTGGGCAGGTTTTGAAGCTGGTCCTATCTGGCTCCAGGTCACTTTACATTAATATTTGACGGGTTCTCTGTTGTATCAGCAGGGTCCTGAGTTACTTAGGTGGATACCTGTGATTTCTTTTAATATTAAAGGTTCCTCAGTCCAAAATATTGCAATAGGTTTGTAAATGTTTTTGCAGGGATCTTGAACCAGAAGTAAAGGCAACATATCAGTCAGGGGTCTCTGGAGAAATGGAACTATTAATAACAGGAGATATGTAGAGCATATCTATACATCCTATAGATGCCAATCTATCTGTAGGCGTATAGACAGATATACACATATCAGTATATAGTGAGAGGGATTTTAAGGAATTGGTTCACTCAGGTGTGGGGTTGGCAAGTCTGAAATTTGTAGGGCAGGCTGGAAACTCAGGCAGGATTTCTAGGTTCCCGTCCTGAGGCAGAATTCTTTCTCTTCTGGGAAAGCCCGGTTTTTGTTGTTAAGGCCTTCGACTGATTGCGTGAGGCCCACCCACGTCATCAAGGGTCATCTCATTTTCTTAAAGTCCACTGATTGTAGCTGTTACTCACATCTACAGGATAGCAACGTCTGGACTAGTGTGTGACCAAGCACCTGGCCGCCATGGCCTGGCCCACTGACACGTAAAATTGACCATCCAGGCACCACGTACTCGGTGCTTAATGCGTGCTAGGCATTGCACCAGGCACGGGCACAAGCTCTGTGCTTTTCCTCGCCAACATACTTTACCAGTGCCTCAACCCTGACACTCAGAATGATTAAAGCGACTTGCCCAAGAGGACAGCTCTGGTAGAGTCAGAGCTAGAAGCCAGGTCTGTCTGATTGCTGCTCCCCCAGACTGCCTTCCCAAAGCTTCAGCGAGAATAGTCTGGATCTAGCAATCTGAGAGAGATGAATGAAGTGACCCAGAGTCACTCAGCTTGTCAGGGCAGCAGTCCGTCCCCTGCAGGACTCACTTTCCAGGTACGCGATGGCTGCAGATTGCCCACCCGCAGGTCAGCAGAGGTAAGATGTGCTAGGAGAACACAGCGCAGAAGGGCCCAGGCCGCATCACCTCCTCCACCAGCAGACCTGCTCAGAGTCTGCACCCCGAAGCCACTTTATTGCTGAAACAGCTCCATAATGAGAGCCTCTCAGGACATCGGTATCGAAACCTCCTTGGACTGAGTCTGAAGTGGACCTGTCTGGGGACAAGCTCTTCTCTGTGTCAGCTTGTATTTTAGTGACATTAAAGCGGTTTGCGGAAAGCACTGCAGAGGCCGACGCCGTCTGTGCAGGGGGACACGAGGCACGTTGCTAAACGTTTACTCCAGGTCTTGCATTATATCAGGGTGGATAGTTGCAAGCAACAGAAACCAATGCTAGGTAGATTAATTAAAACAGAAAGAATCAAAGGAAAACAAGTAACAGTTGGGTGGTATATCCTATGGAATCAGAGTAGGACTAGAAAAACCAATGCATAAGACTAACACACCAGGGTAGCTCCAGAACCCTCCACGGCAGCAGTTCAGAAGCCTCTAGAGCAGTGTGCGTCATCATGGCAGGTCACCTCTGTGGTTTACCTGTCTCTGTGTTTCTGTTCATATTTGCAAGAATTAGAAACTGACTTGCTCAGCTCGGATCAAGTGTCTGCTCCTGTCCTGGCCAGGGGTTCAGGTAGAGCAGCTGAAGCTGTGGGAGCTGCTTCTACGTACAGGGCCATAGAAGGGGGAATTAGTTTTTAGCAGGACTTATTCTCCAAGAAGTGGTGACGGTAATAACTGTGAACATTACTAGTAACTTGATACGTCCATATTTATAGATCTCTATATCTATCTTGTGTATATGCGTGTGCAGACATATACTCTACCTGTTCTTTTCATACTTCAGCCCTCCCGGCCTTCTACTCTGTTTCTATAGCATTCATATCCTAAAATAATCAGCTGCAAATGCAGTCTTGGGCTCCAATTTAGGGAGATTTGTCCTTAGGCTTTTAGCATCCTTCACCATTTACAAGAGTGTAGGTGCCACGTGGGCAGAGACTTAGGCTGCTTTGTTTACCCTGTATTGTCAAGTGCCTGGCCCATTGTAGGTGGTCAGTGATCACTGAATGAAAAGCAGCCACACACCAATACAGGGACACCTTCCCCCATGCCCCAGGGGGCCCAGGGGCTTTGCCATCTTGGTCCAGGGATATTGCGTATATGTCCCAACCCAACACCCAGAATCAGTAGGTAAGGTACACACACCTTTCTTGGGGGAAAGGTAATTAGCCTCAGCTCCGCCTATATCTAATAAAGGATAAATACCAAAGAGGATGTCAGCTGACGTAGATGCCTGGCCATGGAGGAGGGAATCATGGGTGTTTGAAAGCTGACATCATCATCAGACAGACAAAGGGGGAGAGGAGTGCAGGCCAGGACAGGCGGGCTCAAACCTCTGGCCCCCAGGCCAGCTGAGCGTAGCTTGCCACATTCTTCTATCTTGCTGTCATCCTTTGCAAACCTCCTGTGAACAGTGAGGTGAGAACTGTGTATTAATATCATTTGGTGTATAGTTAACATAAGCATAATGATAAAAAGGGAAGTGCAAATGATATTCAGAGGGTTCCAAAATGAACTTCCAGTCCATCTCTCAACCAGCCACTCTCCACGGGGAGCTGGTGAAACCCTTTAACCAAGGGTGGTTTCAGAAAACTGTCCTTACTCTGACCTGGCCCAGGTTCCCCACCCCAAAAGCCGTGCCAGCATCCTTCTCGGCGTGCTGCTCTGTTCTAATCCCACGGTGGCCTGGACTCGCAGGGTCACTCCACCATCGCAGGCTACTCGTTGCAGACTGGCCCTAGTCCCTGCTCGTGCACAGGCCCAAAGTCTCGTTGCGCGAAGGGACCTCAGTAAGGCAGCAGAGTAGCAGTGGGCAGTTGTGTCGCCACAGGAGGCTGCTGCTTCCTGTGTTTGTCGGAATGTCCCCCGCGCCTACAGTACCCCGGGGCGGCCGCCTTCTCCGTTGCGGAGGCAGAAGCAGACAGCCCATGACGGTGCTGAGACCCAGATGTCTGCGGTCCGAGCAGGAGGCCAGAAAGGAGTCCCAGAGGCCTGGCCGAAAGAGACGACAGAAGATGGGGCCAGGGGGTGATGACGGTGCTGCAGGGCGATAGTGACGCCTCGTCACAGCAGGCCTGCCCCGGGCCAGGTGTGCCAAGCAGTGTCACATTACCGTGTTTGGTCTTTACAGCAACTCCGGGAGGCAGACGTTATAGCCACCGTTTTAGGGAGGAGGAACCGAGGTGGTGAGACGCTGAGCTGCTTGCCTGGGATGGCAGGCCTCGCAAGTGACCTCGCCAGGGTCCACGTCCACTCCGTGTTATGTGAGAGCCTCGTGCTTTGTGCTCCTCCCTGAGCCTTTCGTTCATTCCAAGTGACTGCCACAGAGCTGAGAAACGGCAGACAAATCCGGAAGGGCAGGAGCTGCGTCTCGGAGGAGGAGAGCGGAAGGCCGGCCGCAAAGGCGGTCAATGAGACGTGGGGAACCTTCCAGCAAGGGGGGGACCAGAGCTCCCGGCACGGGGGGCTCTGGCTACTTTAGAGGCTCAGGGTCTGGAGGATTCAAAGGGTTGCGGAGTCCCAGAGATGAGGCCTGGGAGTCCCAGGTTGGCAACTGTCATTGGCTTTCTGTCCACCTGCGCCTGTGTGGCCGTTGCTGTGGCAGGAATGGTTGTCCAGCCCAGGGAACCCGGCAGGCTGGCCTCCAGCCCCTGTGAGCACTGTGAGACCCCCCCACCCACCCCCCATGCGTGGCTGACAAGAGCACACGCTGCCACCGTAGCGGAGGTTCCCGAGGCCCGGCGGCCCGCTCCCCGTCCACCCTCCGGGAAGACCCGGCTCCCTGCCTCCGGGACACAGGGTCTCAGGTCCACTCTGGCCCCCCGAGTGGTATTTGGCCAGCTGCCCTGCGTCCCCGGGCCTGGTGCCACAGGGCCCCCATCTCTCTGCCTGCCCCCTCTTTCCAGGAAGTCTGTCATCCAGCTCGACCTCGCCAACACCAAGAAAGCGATGATCGTCCCTGCGTTCGAGACGCTGCGCTACCGGCTCTCTTTCCCCAAGTCGAAAGCGGAGTTGCTGTCGATGCTGGACATGGGCACCCTCTTCACGTTCAGGTGAGTGGCCCTCCCTGCCGTCCTTGCGGGTGTCTGGAGCCCTTCTCTCGCTCCTGGGAAACCCAGACGCCCAGGCTGTTGGCCCAAAAGTTTGTTGCTGCCTTAGTCTGTGGCAAGGCCAAAATAGCACCACTCGCCCCAACAATCTTGGTATCTTCTCTCTCCTCCCCGCACCAGGTGCTTCATTTGTACGTGGATGACAGATGTTATCTGTCCAGCTGGAAGGGTAGGCATGGCCGGGCAAGAAGGTTAAGCTTGTTTCTGTTTGTACTTTTTTCCAAACTCAGTTTAGGTTCCTGCTCCCATCTCCTGGCTCTGAATTCTCTTTTTTGTGTGCTTATCCGTTCATTGCTTTGGTAAGTGGATTTCACTCTTTCCATTAGCGCCACGGTGGTGGTTTCTTTTTTTCTTGTCGGGGTGAGTGGTCTGTTCTCTGAGCCCAAGGCCTGGGACATGCAGCAGTTGCTTCAACAGCGTAAAGTCACGAAGGTGACTCCAAAGTCGCACACAGCAGATGGGGCAGCTGACTTTCCCAATGCCCGCGTGACCGTTGTAAGCAGAACCCTCATTTCCCTCATGTCCCAGCCCCCTAGTCCTGCAGGAGCTACCCTGTCACAGTCCAGAGTGCCCCCGGAGTCTGTGTGACTGCACAGCCTTCCACACCCTGGGGACGGCCTGTGGCATTGAGTGTAGCAGGAGAACAGGGTGGGAGGGGGGTAGTCCTGCTGGGTCTCCTTTGCACTTGCTTGCTTTTTTCTCCATTCCTTTATTCTACTCGGGATTTAATTTTTTAAATACCCCAGATTTTACAAAGCATGGCAGCAGAATAAAAAACTGGAGTTTCTTTTCATACAAACTTATTTATTTGGATTTTTTTATATTTCAAATTATTGATACATTCAAAGAGTAATTTTAATCTCTATAATTTTTGCTCAACGTGTCGTGTCACACTCGTCATCCGAGTGCAAAGGGTTAATCGAGCAGTCTCAGGAGAGAACCGTAGCTGTGCCTGCTGATTTTAAAGCGAGGTCTCCCCTTGGAACAGTGTAAGAATGGCCAACCCTTCCTTTGAGCCAAAAAGCATGCATTTCTAGACAATTGGATTTTTATTAAAAAGATCGTAGTCATAATAACTTGGGTTTTCATACTACTATAAAGTTTCTGGATGGTTTTCTCAAACTTTTTCTAGTGAAAATCACTCCATGAGGCAGGTGATTCATTCGACAATTCAGGGGTTATTTTTCTTCACGTTATACACAGAGGAGGAAAGAGAGGAGTAGTGGAGGCAGGACTCAAACTCCAGCCTTCTCCTCTGGAAAGTGACCTGGAAGAGTTAATACCCCCACGACCTAAGCCTGCCTTCTGTTCAGACAGAAATGACAACTGCCATTTTGCTTAACATATGCCAGGTTCTGTGATTACCTATTTAATCCTCATGATAAATCTGGGAGGCAGACACTATTACTATTATCCCCATTTCACAGATAGTGAAACTGAGGCTCTGAGAGGTTAAATAACTTGCCCAGTGTCACACAGGCAGCGAACGGCAGAGCCTGGATTCAGCCCAGGTCTGAGGAACCACAGAGCCTGTGTTCTTAACCAAAATACCACCAGGCCGCTGATCAAGCCCTGAATTTTCTTACTGCTGTTTGAAGATGCAGGGTAAAAACTTGCTTTTGGAAACTTCAGACTTTGAGACCAAACCTTAGTCTGAGTCTCCCATAGATGCCACAGTCTGATGGCTGAACACCTGGCGTGTTGTCAAGGCATCCTTCCTCCCATCTCCATCCCCAGGTGAGTTGAGAACTCATTTCAAGGTCACGTCCTTGGGCACGAGAACTGGGGTTGGACCTGCTGTGTCTGTGATTGCTGCTCTAGCCAACAGCTGCCAAGCCACCATGCCAAGGGCCAAATTACAAACCTTCCCTCCAAGAAGATCCCTTTGTCACCTGCTTGCCAAGTAATAAACTCTTAAGGCTCCTAGTAGCTAAAACCTACTCCCTATCACACCTGGAATGAGAAAGCAACTACACCCTGACCAGTCCTTTAGAACAGTGGTTCCAGAGTGTTCTCCCTGGGCTAAGAGATCTGCATCCCTTTGGAAATTGAAACTTGTTAGAAATGCAAAGTCTCAACCTGCCCAGACCTCCCGCATTAGGAACTCTGGTTGTCATAATTTTGGGGTATTCTCAAGTGTAAGAACAATGCAAAGTGCCCCAAATCTCTTCTTCAATGGCATCTTGTACAGTATACCCAGGAAACCTCTCTCATCACCTCATCACTGTTTTCTGGGTGCCACCTGTCATTGCTGGTCTCAGAGACCAACCCCTGAAGTTTAGCGTCTACTGGACTGACAACAGGTTCCTCAGGTCATTTCCAGTCTGTGGCTTGTTTTCATGGCAGGTTAATTGTAACTTCACCGCATCTTATGCCACCTGGCCTTTCGGCACGCTGTCGGTGTCCCGGCTGAGCAGATGGAAGCCGTTGCCATCACTCCCTCCCCCTACACACACACACACACACACACACACCCCCCGCACCAGATCAACAGAACGGATGCAGCCGTCCCAGCCCTTCCCTGTTCTTTTTCCTTCTTTTCCATATTATAATCGGCCGAGAGTTTAGATTCTAAAGATGCCCCCATAGACAAATAAAATGGCTATCGGTATCACTGAGAGCAAGACCAGGGAATTGACATCACATCTGGGAGGCAAACAAGGAGCAGTAATAAAGAGAATGTCCTCATTTTTGGAGGAATTACTGTTAATTCACTTAATCATCATAAATCTGTGAGGCAGGTATTATTATTGAAGCCGAGGTACAGAGAGCAGTCAACCTGTCTGCACCTGTTGAATGGCAGAATGCAAACCCAGGCAGGCTGCCTCCAGAACCACATTTTTAACCACGTGGTTGAACTGCCTATTAGGGAACTAACGCTTACTGAATTCCTTCAGCACGCCAGGGCCACGCAAGCACTTTACATTTCCTCATATAAGCTTCTTGGCAATGCAACCAGGTAGGTATTATTTTTCCCAGTTGACACAAGAGGAAATTAAAGCCCAGTTAAAGTACTTTGTTCTGCAAAGTTCTTCAGCACTTAAGTGGCATTTGGTGGTGGGATTTGAACCCTGGCCCAGTGGCTCGACGGTGCCGCACTTTGAACCTGATGTGGGTTCACAGACATCAGCCGCGCTGCGCCAGTTCTGTCAAAGGCGTCAGGTGTCGGGACTGCCTGTTCAGCAAGTTCACAAATGGAAAAGCAAACCGCTTCTAGGCCTAATTTTTGGATTACACCCGAGACTGACATCTCTCCCAATATCCCTCTTTTTTCACATTCCATTAAAGTCATATCGATCAATCTTTCATTTTTCTTCCATTTAAGTGATTTTGGTTTTGGTGGAAGTTGCTGCATTGGTGGAGCTGAGATTCAAGTCCCTGACTTGCCCCAGCCTGGCCGTGTCACCCAGCAACACAACTTGACGAAAGGCCACGTGTCTGCCAGTGCCTGTTCAGCCACACTGGCCCGTTCCCTGAGGGTCCGGGGCATGTCCAGTCAGCTGCATTCCGTGCCAGAGCTGCTCCTGCTCCACGGGCCACACTCCTGTCCCTTAGAGTCCCCCTGGCTTTAGAGAGCCTTCCCCAAGGATGAGATGGAGCCCAGGACTTCCACTAACTCTCTCCCTATAGCAGAGCTGTTGGTTCCCACCTTCCTGTCTTGCTTTCATTTCATGAAGCTTTTCTTTCTAGCTCTGGAAACTGTTAATACTTTCCCTGACCCCTTTCTTTTAGGCCCTGTCTGGTCTTTCACAAGACACCTCCTGCTTCCTGCTACCTCTCTGTGGTTTCCAGTCCTATCCCACTCATGGGCCTCTGTCATAGGTGCTGCTCACGTTGTTGGATTACTCATTCATTCATTCATTTATTCAATTTAGCATATAATCATCGAGCACTTGTTCTGTAGGCCAGAGAGTAGGGACAGTGACAGATGAGAAAGGTAACCCAGCAAATGGTTTAGGGACCCTGGCCTTTGAGCCAGGCTGCCTCGGTTTCCATCCCAGCTCCGCCACGTGCTATTTGACACTGGGTAAGTTATAAGAATGTAAAACAATACCTGTCTACATAACATTTAAAATAGTCCCAGTACATAGTAAGTGGTTAATATTAGCTGATTTTTATTGTGGTTATATGGTTATATTCGTTTTCTGTCGCTATATGACAAATTACCATAAACATAGCTTAAATCAGCACATATGTATGATCTCACAGCCTCTGGGGGCCGGAGGTCCGGGCCCCAGAATTGTGGACTGACTGCTCGGGTCTCCCAGGGCGGAATGCAGGGAGTCGGCAAAGCTGCCGTTCTCCGCTAGAGTACGTGGTCCTCCTCCCAGCTCGCTGCTGGGTGGCAGAATTCCTTTCCTAGCAGCTGTGGGCCTGAGGTCCCCGTTCTCCTGCTGGCTTTCGGCTGGGGCCACTGTCAACTCCTAGACTCAAGTTCTTTGCCACATGGCAGCTCCAACGTGTCTCTTTGCTTTCTCCCAGCTCCGAAGGGTCACGTGGTTAGGTCAGGCCCACCCCAATCATCTCTTTTTTAATTAATCCAAGGTCAACTGATGTAGTCACCTTAATTATGTCTATAAAAATGCGTTTTGCCATATAATGTAACATAATCCCAGGAGTGACACCATACTCACAGGTTGTGCTTCAAGGGGGAGGACATTCTACAGGGTGAGGGTTGTGAAGGGCCGTCTTAAACGTCTGCCTGCCTCAGTGGGACCTAGCAGGAAGAACCATACTGCAGGCCAACCCAAAACTGGCTCCTTGCAAGTGACACAGAGCCCCCCCCCCCCGAAGTTCACTTACCTTTTCATGGTGAGAATCTCCTCATTAGCGAAGGGTATAGATAACCAACTGGATTAGTTTCATGGGGCTGCCGCAACAAGGCACTACAAACTGGGTGACTTCACACAACAGGATCTTGCTCACTCACAGTTCTGGAGGCCACAAGTCCAAAATCAAGGTGTTGGCAGGTCCGTGCTTCCTCCAAAGGCTCTAGGGAAAAAATCTTCCTTGTCCTTGTCTGCCCTCTTTCTGCTGGTTGCCGGCAGTCTTCGGATTCTTTGGCTTATTGATGCATCATTCCAATCTCTGCCTACATCTGTACTTCATATTTTTGCTGTGTGTCTCTGTGTCTAATTTTTCCTTTTATAAGGGCACAAATTAGTGCCCACCCTAACCCACTATGATGCCATCTTAACTTGGTTACATGTGCAAAGCCCTGTTTCCAAATAGGTCACTTTCACAGGTCCTGGGGGTTAGGGCTTGAACGTTGCTTTTGAGGGGGGACACAGTCCAGCCCACACCAGCGACTGTATCAGCATGTAGCTCTTCTTCTTCCAATCAGCAGCGGTTTGAAAGCCCAGCTTCCTTCCCTTTACCCAGTGGCTTTTCTCCCTGTGCCCCAGGTACCACGTCTGGACGAAAGGTCATGCGCCCACAAACTTCGCCAAGTGGCGGACTGCCACCACGCCTTACCGGGTCGAATGGGAGGCTGATTTCGAGCCATATGTGGTTGTGAGACGTGACTGCCCGGAGTATGACCGGAGGTTTGTGGGCTTTGGCTGGAACAAGGTGGCTCATATCATGGAACTGGATGCGCAGGTGAGAAGAACGGAACATTCACCTGGTTGCTGGGTGGGGAAGGAGAGGCCTAGATCTTAGAGCTGACAAGAAAATAGAGACCTAAGAGGGAACAACATGTGCTCAGGGACCTTGAGTTGAGAATGTGCCTTGCTAATCTCTCGGGCTGTGGATCCCAAACTCTACCCTTAGGTGAGAGTTGAGTTCCTGGCCACGCAAATGTGAGTTTCCTGTGACAAACCATTTCACCCCTCATCCTCACCCACGCAGGTGATGAAGACAAGCAAATATTGACCATCTGTCACTCGGCCTTTGAGTCTTATAATTGGCAGAACATCCTAAGAGTTCCATATAAATGACACAGCATGCTGCTGAGACGCAGCTAATTATTCTACTTTCAAGTGCAATGATTTAGGTGGCGATGATGTTTAGGCTGTGTTTAGCCATGAGCCCCTTCATTCGTTCAGCTAATCTTCACTGAGCACCTCCTTCAAAAGAAATCTGCAGAATTCTGCTAGGCGAAACCAGAGATCAGTGAACTTTTTCTGTAAAGGACCAGATAGTAAGTATTGGGGGCTTCATGGGGCCTGCAGGTCTCCTTTTCAACCACTCAACTCTGCCATGGTAGTTCAGTCATAGAAAATCTTTAAATGAATGGGTGTGGCTGTGTTTCAATAAAACTTTATTTACAAAAACACGAAGCCGGTCAGGTGAACCGTACTTTGTCGATTCCTGTGTTAAACAAATGCAAAGCTGATCTGGTTACGTTAGGAGAAAGATGCCTCAGTCCCCCAGCCCCACTTTTTTTTCTTTGTATGCCTTTCTCCTCCTGGAGCACAGTGTAGATATTTTTCCACAAGAGCAACTCCAATTCGAGCTAGGCTGAGGTTGGCTGTTCAAAAACATCACCAGAACTTTCTAACAGATCCAGTGTGCTTGAGAGCAGCCTCTGGTGATGGCTGAGGACCACTGATGGAGACCGAGCTTGGAGAGCGGTGTTCATATTTAACAGCAGAAGGGCTGGCTGTCGTTATCCACATTTTCAATAACACTTGGAGCGAGCGCAGCGCTGCTCATGCACGGCAATGTCCAGGCTGCCTCGGCTCCTGCTCGAAAGAAAGGAAATGCAATATTCATGTGTTCATCACTCTTGGGAGGAGAACTGGCTCAGAGAAAGTTAATTTTTCCAGCATGGAGACCTGGGCTTTGTTTGTTTTAGACAGTTTTGACAGAACTCTTGAAAATAGATTGCATATTTTTCTTTCTTTGCCAATAGCCCATGCCAAACATAACTTTACTCTTCCCAGTGACTTAAGAAAATAATGAGCACATACTCGACAGGTAGGACAGCCACACCCATGGGGGTAGTGCAGTTGGAGGGGCTCTTTGGCCCTACATGAGATGTCCCAGACAGGTCAGCTCTGGGAGGTCTTGCATTTCCTTTTCATTT